>JAOSBK010032617.1:0-10891 GCA_027568895.1 Erythroxylum shatona | reverse complement strand
GGAGTCCGAAATCGGAGCTCCGTGCCACTAGCGGGCAGCCGGGAGAAGGCTATATCGAAAAGAGACAGTGCACTGACTCACAGAAGGACCTGACCAAACCCACATAACACATAAGCGAAAAGGAAATTCAAATTGCCCGAAGGCACTTTTCGGAAAATCTTAATTTTCACTTTTTCATATCACAATCACATATCCAAACATGAAATCATATCGCAATTTCACATTCAATCTAAATTCATCAATTTAATCACATATATCAACCAAATGCATAACAATGAATGCAATTTATATTTTCAAACATATATCTAAACGTATTAAATTCCATAAGGCACATTGCTCAAGTTTTTCAGATAATTCAAAAACATGATTTTCATAGGTCTTGTATTTTCTTAAAACCTTCCGAAAGCCTATCACTAAATTGCACCAAGCTAACGTTGTTGATCCACATTTGTTGAACCTTAAATCTGAGCTTTCTAATTTGTTGGCCTAAGAAGCAATTTAGTGAAAGCAAATATCAAAAATATTTTGGCTTAATTATTCTTAAGCTTTGAAGCACAGGAGGATTAATCAAATTTCTGTCTTGAAGGATGACTCTGGTAATTCTTGCTCGAGTTGTGATACTATGAATGCTATTGTTTTGGATTATTTTTTAAAATTATTTGCAGCTCCTATTAGAAATCAAACTTTTGAAGAATTAAAGAATTTTCTTGTATTAATTATGTTGTTAATGATAGAGATAATATTCATCTTCTTACTCCTTTCACCATGGAAGAATTTAAGAAAGCAACTTTTGATATGCATCCGGATAAAGCTCTTGGTCCTAATGGAATGAATCTGTCATTTTTTTAAAAAGTGTTGGGATATTGTTGGAGGAGACATTTTTGCTTAAAGCTGTTATTGGTTTAATAATTGTGAGTTTCCTATTTCTTTAAATAATACTACTATTGTTCTTATTCCGAAAAAAGATAATGCAAGTAGTATGAAGGATTTGAGGCCTATTGCTTTTTGCAATGTGAATTACAAAATTATTGCGAAGGTCCTAGCTAATATACTCAAGACTACTTTTCCTAGAATTATCTCCCCTATGCAATCGGCTTTTGTTTCGGGTTGTTTAATTTATGATAACATATGGTTGCTTTTGAGCTGATTCATTATATGAAAAATAAAGGACGTGGTTCAAATAGGGATGTTGCCTTTAAAATCAATATTAGCAAGGCTTATGACAGGGTTGATTGGAGTTATTTGGAATTTATTATGCTCTGGTTGGGTTTTGATGCTAAGTGGGTCAGATTGATTAAACTTTGTGTGACCACTATTCAATATTCTATGGCCTTTAATGGCAATAGTGTGGGGCTTATTAATCCGGGAAGGGGTCTTATACAGGAGGATCCACTTCCCTATATCTTTTCATTCTATATGCTGAAGGTCTCTCTACTCTCTTACGAAAAGCAGAGTCGAGAGGTAATATTCATAGTTTTAGTATCTGTCATCGTGCCCCTACTATCTCTCATCTTTTCTTTGCAGATGATAGTTTTTTCTTCTTCAGAGCTTCTCCCAACGAATGTGGTCATCTTAAGCAATCAATCTGCAAAAGTCAGGAGTTATGTTTAGTTTTAATATGAAGCAAGATGTAAACAGACTATCATTACTATTTTGGGGGGTTTCTAATCCTATTAACCATGATCGTTATCTTGGGTTACCTTCGCTGGTTAGGAGAAATAAAAGCAGGTTTTTGCTTTCCTAAAAGATCATTTAGGTAAAAGAATTTCTAGTTGGAAGAACAAGTTGCTCTCAAAACTAGGCAAGGAAATTGTTTTGAAGACAATTGCCCAAGCTCTTCCTACATTTTGTATGAGAGTTTTTCAAATTCCTATGGGCATTTGTGATGACTTACAGAAAATGATGAATTCCTTTTGGTAGGGTTCATCTTCAGGTGACTGTTCTAAAATCCATTGGTTTAAATGGGAGGGACTTTGTGTTCCTAAGAAATTAGGAGGTATGGGCTTTCATGATTTTAAGTGTTTTAATCTTGCAATGTTATGCAAACAGAGATGGCAATTTTTAACACACCGAGATTTTTTACTGAGCAAGATTTTTAAGGCCAAGTATTTTCCGAATTGTGATTTTCGAAATGCAAGGGAAGGAAGAAATCCTAGCCTTATTTGGACAAGTATTTTTCAGCTAAAAATCTTTTAGGTAAGGGTGTTAGATGGCATGTTGGTGATGGTGCTTCTATCTCGGTGTTCAAAAATCCTTGGTTGATCAATGATTCTAATTTTTTATGCTTTTTCATCCTTTGCATGGTGTGACTGAGATCAAAGTTAATGAGTTTATTGATGCTAGTAATTCAACTTGGGATCACTCTTTGATTAATGGCATTCTAGCTACTCAAGAGGCTTCGCAGGTGTTCCAATTTCCCATCTCTCCTTTTATGCCGAGAGATACTCTTTCTTGGCATCACTCTGCATGAAGTCTGGGTACAAATTGCTATTTCTCATTTTCGGATATTTAAGCCCATGTTGTGGATGGCCCATGGAATGCTATTTAGGTTGCTCATCTCCTGGAAAAGATTAAAGAATTTACCTGGTGAATCTTGAGTGAATTTGTTAATTGCAAGCAGCGCATCCTGACGCATGGTGTTACTTTGGATCCTTCTTCTTCACGTTATGGTGTAATGGAGACTATAGACCATGTTTTGCTTACTTGTCCTCATGCTAGAAACACATAGATGTCTTTAGGTATTTGTTTATTTGGTGCTGATATTAAGAATTGTATTATCTCTTTGTTGTGTGGCAATAATTTGGATCTTAGAGATAGAGCCCTCACTATCCATTAGAGTCTTTAGTTTCATCGGAATCTCTTTTGATGGAAACAACAAGATACTCCATCGAACACTATTGTTTCATTTGCAGATGACTATCTTAGAGACTAGAAAGAAGTGAAAAATGTGTTTGCTCAAGTGCAGGTTGTTTCTAATAAGCCAAGTCGTAATCTATGTTAGAAGAAACCTTTGAATGGTTGGGTCAAATGGAATGTTGATGATTCGTTTACTAAAGGAGAGAACAAGTTTGGTTCTAGGGCTATTCTTCAGGACCACCATGGTAATTTTATTTTAGGTTTCTCGAGGAATATTCCCTTTTGCTCTAATGCCACTCTAGCAGAAGCCATTTCTATTAAAGAAGCTTTGGCCTGGATCAAAAGCCTTAATTTGGATAATGTTATTTTAGAATCAGATTGTTCAGAAGTTATTGATGGGATCAATTCTGGTTCTTTTAATTTTTTCTGAAGTTGGTTTAGTGTTTGCTGATTGCCAAGAGCTTAAGACTCACTTCCAACATCTGTCCTTCCTGTGGACTTCTCGAAATGCTAATCAAGTTGTTCATTCTTTGGCAAGGGTAGCTTTGTTATATGCAGATCGTTTTATTTGGCACTTGTTGCCAAGTAATATTTATTATGTTATTCTTTTTTATGTTTCTTCTTCTTTAATCAATTTTGAGGAGCTCTAATCTGGGTGTATAGGGTAAAGCCTGTTTGGCTTTGAGTTTAGTTGCTTCCACTTTATTAGTTGGTTTCTTCTCTGTTGTTTGCTTATTATAAAAAAAATTATATGTGACAACTCAATTGGACAACTCTCCCCACCTAAATGCTAATGTGGTTCATATGAATTAAATTTTTATTTTAAAAATATTTTATAATCTTTTTATTAAAATATTACATAATTATCTTATAATTAATTACAATTATCAACAAATACATACTATTTATTCACTCACTCAAAACTCTTAGAAACATTCTTTGAATTTCTCATACAAATTAAAGAGCTCCTTCTCCGTATGTCTACATGTAGCATTTGTTATTACTCTATGTTGTAAAGGATTGCTAGCATTTTGATGTGTGTCAAAGAGATGATCAAATTAACTTAGGCTATATTTAGTTGGACATAAGGTTTTTAATGGAATAGAATTGAATGGCTTATAATGAAATGGAATGTAAATGGATGTAAAATTAGAAAATTGTTGTTTGAGAGAGATAGAAGGGTTCATAATGTAATATAGTGAATGTTGTTTGGAAAATGGATGGAATGAAATGTAATTTATGTATAATAATAATGAATGACTATTCTACCCTTGCTAAAACAAAGCATATGTTAATAGGGTTGAGTGTATAACTGGTATTATAAACAATTATTAAGAATATAGTAGGTAGTACATATTTATCATTTTATATTCCATCCTAAACCTTCCAAATCGGAGGTAACTCATTTTTACTTTTTAGGATGGAATGAGATATAATATGAAACCATCCCCTTCCATCCTACTTCATTCTATTTCATTATAAACCCCCTCCTCTCAAACAATGAAATAATTTCATTAACATTCTAGATTATTCCAAGGAAGGGCCAAAAAGTTCATCAAGGAGATGGACTTTGGTAAGGCCAAACTTTGATGTAGATAATGGATTCATAACTGTGTTTTATTTATCTAAGCAAATAGATTTTTAATGTTTTCTAAAAGGTTTTAATTAGTCTATGTTGTTATTTTTGTACCACTTTATAACCTAAAGTTTATAAAGTGACACTAATTGCACCTTAAAATCTAACTTTACTAAGTTTATACTAAATTTCTATTACGAGGATGTTAATCCATCATATGTGATGTGCCAAGTTGACAACTCCTACCATCTAGATGCTAACATGACTCATATAAAACTAATTTTTTTAAAAATATTTTATAAATTTTTATTATTGAATATCTCTTTTCTGAGACATAAATGAGGATGCTTATGAGAGCTTATTTTTGTATCTACTCATTCTTTTACTATTGCTTCTATTAAGGGAGATCAATATACTAATGCTTTTAGTAATTAGCTTACTTGTGAGGCTAGAGATGGTGAATAGCCTATTTGTGCTTTTAGAGAGGGTGGACAAATTTCCTATGCTTCTAAATAGGAAGAATAACCAACTTGTTCATCTAAAGAGCTAGAACATTATCTTGTGCTTATAGAGAAGGAGAATAGCCTACTTGTGCTTTTGGGTAAAATTCAAAAGTGTGAAGGTGCTTCTGGTAAGGTTCATGGAACCTCAATCGATTGAATGAAAGTAATTCAAATGATCTAACATATGAAGGTGACAATCAAGGTAAAGAAGCATTAGTGATTTTAATGACTACTTTATTTGATTATGATGAAATATCTGAGAAGGTAGTTAGTGAAGAGGTTGGTAAAGAAGTTAACATGCTTCTTTATATTAGTATCAACTTGGTCTCAAATCAGTAAAAGTGCACAATATGTCCTAATGAATGCTATGCTAAAAATGCAGATTTATTCATCATATGAAGCTTCATATGAGCTTAAAAAGGAGAAAAAGCCCTAACTTCCTAAAATTTCATGCATATTTTAATATGAAGTGGCTAACTGAATTAAAAGTTGGTACATTATTTAATTTCAGTGAAGACATTTAGGAGAGCTTTACTCTATTATACTGTTGAGAAGAGTGCTGATTATTTATTGATAGATGAATATTTGACAATATTTTGACCCCTATATTTGATGTATTTTATTGGATATTTGATACTTTTATTGTATATTTGGTACTTAATATGCTTTAAGTGTGTTTACAGGTGATAATTGCCTCTATGGAATTAAAGGAGAAGAAACTGGATGAAAATGTGGTTAAAACAAAAAAACAACAACTGAAAGAAATGCAAGTCAATGCACTTTTGCACGCTCGTGGACTTTCGCCATATCTGGCAATTTTTGATTATGCGCATGAGCGTGTATAACCCAAAAACCCTAATTTTCAATATAAAATGACTTTTTCGGTTGCTAATGAGAAGGGGAAACTTTAGGAGGCCATTTCCAGACGTAGAGTCATTTTTTAGGTGCGATTTTGGTCCAAAGAAGTGGGAAACACGAAGATTTCACTGAAAGATCCATCAGAATACAAGATCAATCATTTACATCATAAGAACATTAGATCGAAAACAAACAGGAGGATTTAGAATTATGAACCCATTGTTTTCAATTTTTTTCTTTCAGTTTATGTTTTATTTCGTGTTGGATAATATGTAACTTTACATCCAAATAATATTTAGGTTAGATGAACCTTATGTTTATACGTTGATATGATTTGACTCCTTTAATAATGAAATTAGGTTAATTGATTACTGTGATCTAATTATGTGTTTTATTGATAATCTGATTTCTCACGTAGAGATTGAGAAATCCTAGTGTGAATAGCTCTTCCGTAATTAGAAGAAGGATTGCAACCCTAGAGATAGGATGACATAAATCTTCCAAATTAGGGCCAAACCTAATTGACGGACTAATAAATTGGAAACACAATTCTATAATATTCAACCTAAGTAATTCGGTTAGAGACCTTAGGATTATTTATTAGTAAACTCAAGGTCAACTATTAACATACCATAGGAATCTCCACGGTCCAATACATCAACAAAATAATTGCATGATAAAAGATCAATCTATTAATGGTTTAAGGGGATTCAAAACTAGATATTAATTTCTGATAACAATAGTTTTCTATGTGAATTCCACTGTCTTTGCATTTATTATCGTTTCCTATTTCTTTAATGGTTTTATTTTTTATTTTCTTTTTATTAAAAACATAAAATCAATATGTAAGCTAGATAACAGGGAAAAGGTAATTACTGGTATTGATAGTTTTCATAAGATTGACTCGTACTTGCCAGTATTAGCTACAGCAACGTTGTGCACTTGCAGTTATTATAATTTTGACTAACTCACAAATAGGTCAATCAAGTTTTTGGCACCATTGCCAAAGACTTTGATATTAGGAAAGCATAAATGCTATTACTCTAGCCATTTTCATTGTATTTTGTTTTATCTTTGTTTTTATTTTTATTTTTATTTTTATTTTACTTTTGTATTTACTTTGTTTTATCTCATTTTATTTTATTCTACGATTATTGTATCTTATTGTATTTTTGGCTTATTAATTTAATTATCTTTTGAATTTCTCTACTTGATCTTGAGTTTGTGGTTTATTGTAGGAATTACTATTCATTGTCATAGCTACAACTTATAATGGAAGGATGGAGTGGACAGTATTTTTATGGGAGCCAGAATATGTCTTCATAAACTATGACATCATTATATGGGAGACTAAACATTTGCTATCAACCTCATGGTGCAATGTGCGAGAACAACTACAATTTCGAGTGGAGCAATTCATAGACTTATAGATGGGATGATTACGCTTTAGCTAGATATTTACGACACTAAATACCTCCAATTAACGAGCCAACTCTAGAAGATAAATTAGTGGAAGCCATTGTTGAAATGAAAACAAAGTGACACAAGTTAGAGAGAGAAGAAAAGATAAGAGTTAGCTTCATGAATGAAGGAACATTTCAAAAGGAGCTTCTGAAGGAAGAAGAGAGTGTTACAAACAGAAATAGAATGCCTTATTAAGAGAGTAACTAGTCAATGTGAATTCAATAAGAGACTTCCTTCACTAACATATGATGAGTATAATCTAAGTTTCTAGACATCTCAGAGTGAAGAAGGCAAGAAAGTAATTACTTCTATGAAAAATATGTTGATTGAGTCTATTCAAGCACCAAACATGAGGCATCAAGAAACAAAGGCTTGTAACAAAACATGGTGAACAAATCAATCAACTGGTAGAGATATTATCCAAAGAACAACTAGGGAGTTTGACTAGTCTTAATGAAACATATCCTGATCAATTGGGAATGAAAATCAACCTTAGTGAAGATGAGCTCTCAGAAGAAGAAGAGGAAAAGGAAGAGGAAGGAAGTATTACAGATAAATTAATGGAACTCCTTGTTGACATGAATGATGAGTGACATGAATTCGAGAAAGAAGAAAAGGCAAGAATGGGCATCATATTTAGAGTGACATTACAAGAAGAGCTTTTGGAAGAAGAAGAAGTTTCCATCCAAGAAGAGAAAGTAAAGAAGCGGCAAAAGGTAGTTGAAGAAGATGAGTCAGAAACCTTTGTCTAAGAAGACAGAGAAGAAGAAGAGTGGACAGAGGAAGAAATTGAAGAGGAACCAAGTAAGGAAACTAATGATAAGGTGTTGGTAATGACTTTACGGAAGCTTCCCACTTCCTTAAAGAGAAACTGTTTGAGCTAGCCAATGATTTAGGGAGTATTGATATTCTCTCTTTCATTAATAGTTTCATTCAAAAGGATGTTATTGATTGAAATCGGATTTACTAATTTGATAAACTATGTCCTTATTATTATTTTTCAATAGGTGGCTTGTTTATAGGTTATGAAACTACCTTGTAGAGAAAAAGGTAGGAGCAACTCGTTGATTATTGATTCAAGATGAGGTCAATGTGTATGTTACATCAAGCTACTGACATTAAAGAAGCATTGTGATAAGTATAAATTGCATTATGTTTTAGGGAAGATTGATATGTGTTTATCCATTAATTCGATCATTTAGTATGTGTTTAGGTTACAATTGTGTTAGTTTGTTAATTATTTACATTTTGAGTATTTTATGGGTTAGTATAAGCTTTTGACCTTAAATATTATGTTTTTGAGGTACTTTGATGTATTTGCTAGTATTTCAGGGTCAATATCGAAGAACGAAAGAGTTTTAGAAGACATTCGGGCTGAAACAATAGCCCACAATCGTGGCACAATAGGCCACAATCATGACAAAAGGCTTAAATGTAGGCCACAGTCTTGACCTATGTCAGGCAGACATACAGCCACTCCCAAACTTCGCATTTCAAGGAATTTTTGAGACCTTTTGGACTCTAAAAAAAAGCTTAGTTAAACCCTAAACACAAAAGAACATAGATATAACAAGAAGAATAGAAAGAAAGAGCATTGCATCAGCCACTTTGAAGAGAAACCCTAGAGAGAGTTCATCGAAAGATTGAGAAAGAGAAAAAGCGAGAGAGAAGTAGAGAAGAAGCCAACATCGACGTACTTCTCAAATTTGGAATTTCCCGACGTCGCTACCTCCTGTCTCATCCAATAACATATTTCCTATTATTTTTCAATTTTATTATTATATAAAATTGGGAATAGCAGTTTGATGATAGGATTTGTGAATGTTGAGATGATCTATACTCACCTTCGGGTTTTTTTAATCTTTGATTTAATAAAATTTGATTTTTTTATTTATTAGATTTATTGTGATTGATTTCTGTGGTTGCATAATTCGGCAATAGATTGATAGGGTGAATCAAATGAAAAATAATTAAATTGGGCTAATAAGAGTTAGGTGATTTAATAAGAATGAGAAATTAATCAAATCAGTAATTATGTGAAGAGAGATATCACATAGGTTCCCGATAGTTTATTGGACAACTTCAAATCTAATTAGGGTTTTGGATAGATTGTTAATTAAGAAATTGGAATTTACCATAATCTGATTAGGGTTTATAATTTAGGGTTAATGGTTTTAACTCGAGAGAGTAATTAACCCTAAGATTGTCTAAGACCAATAATTTGATAATTCAAAATTGATTAGGTTAGCGTTAAAGATAGGTAAAAATTCCCCTTTCTCTCAATTGATAATTCTTTTAGGTTGCTTCTTCAGTGTATGTTGCAACTGCTATTTTGTATTGTGATTCTTGGAACTGAGTTGCGTGATTAAATTAAATTCTTGCCTTAGTTTTGTTACATTTTGAATTACTGTGAATTATTTTGGCCTTAGATTTTAGGATTAAATTATCCCTCCTCATGGGATTGACACCTTAGGTACTACACAAATGACTTGTATGATTGCAGATTATCAAGGTTATTAATTAGAACTTACAAAAATAGGAAAACAATGATTAAGTTTTTGCCACGTTTGCTAATACGACACTAAAAACTTGATCATGGTGTTTCGATGTCTGTAAGTTCTAATTAATAACCTCGATAATTTACAAACGTACAAGTCTTTCACGTAGTATTTAAGGGGTCGACCCTAAGAGGGGGGATAATTTAATCCTATAATCGAAGGCCAAAATAATTCGCAGTAATTTAAAATGTAACAAAAAATAGGCAAGAATTTAATTCAATCTCGCAACTCAGTTCTAATAATCAATTACGAAAATATCAACAAAATAGCAGTTGCAACACACACTCAAGAATCAACTAACAAATAAGAGGAAGGGGGATTTTTACCTATCTTTAACACTAACCTAATCAATTATAAATTATCGAATTATTGGTCTTAGATGATCCTAAGGTTGATTACTCTCACTCGAGTTATAACTATTAACCCTAAATTATAAAGCCTAATCAGATTATGGAAAATTGCAATTTCTCAATTAACAATCTATCTAAAACGCTAATTAGATCTGAAGTTGTCCAATAAGCCATTGGAACCTATGCGAGGTCTCTCTTTACACAATTATTGATTTGATTAATTTCTCTTATTAAATCACCTAACTCTCATTAGTCCAATTGAATTATTTTTCATTCGATTTACCCTCTAAGTCTATTACCGAATTATGCAATCACAAAAATCAATCACAATAAATCCAATAATAAAAAAACAATCAAATTTTATTAAATCAAAGATTAAAAAACCTGAAGGTGAGTATAGAACATCTTAACATTCACAAATCCTATCATCAAACTATTGGAGTTATATAAATATAGTGCCCTAGAAAGCAAGTATATTTACATATAACTTAATCATCTCTTAGTTACATTTTTGTAATGAAAATATTTATTATTAATAAAACAAAAGAGTTTAGTTTTATTTCTATGAGCATAATATAACTGCTCATAAGGTACCAAGATTCTTCTGCATGTAATATACATATACATGGAGATGTATGGGAAACATGTATATTATTAGATTCTAAATTAATTGATTCACTATTGACTAATGAAGTTGGGCGCTTGATTATGGTTTAGACAGTAGTG
>JAOSBK010032616.1:0-10897 GCA_027568895.1 Erythroxylum shatona | reverse complement strand
ATTGATTATTGCTTGGTTGTAGGAACTCATTTGTTGGCAATATTTCTATTTTCAAGGAGATTGAAGAGAAGCTTCAGTAGGTATTCAATTTTGACATTCATTTCCTTTGCTAATTGGCAATGTCAACAATGATTTTCCACACATTTTAATTGAATTTGTATCTGTTTCTATAGTTTACAGCATAGTCATTTTACATCTTTTGTCTTCATTGAAAAGAGAACTTTTATCATCCTTTTTATGTTTTAAAGGGCAAATGACTGAATTTTCTTACATGACATGGCGACAATAATGCTATAACTAAGACTTATGATCATGAATTTATATCAATTTGTGTACTGCTTTGATTGTCATTGTCTTCTTTTCTTTGTTTTGGTTATCTTCTTAGGTCGTCAACTCACTCTAGCTCTGTCATCTTCTTCCTTCATGTGTTTCAGTAACTTCTTTTGCGTGTCGGTTAAGATAAGTGAGTTTTATTATTTACTAGGTTTTTGTGTACTTGGTTTAATTTGGGTATTTGTTTATTGTTTGACCCTCCCATTTGAACTTCTTGCATTTTTAATGTAAATGGCCTGCACCAACCGAAACTTGTTTGTGGTATGAACTTCAGTTTATCAATGAATTAATATATGATGGGTTTAAATTATAGTTCCAAATATTTGAATTTTGTCAATGGGTTATTTCATTAATGCTCACTGAATTGATTAGGTTCTTTTTACTTTTCATTCGTGAATCTTTACACGCATCCTTTTTAATATAATAATAACTTTCTTCTAAACATATTAGATAATTTTTATAAGTTACAATAATTTATTAATTAAATTATTCATATTTTTATCTTTACTTATTATATTTGTTACTAGTACATAATTAATTTAGGTTAAATATCAAACTTCTAAAATTAATTTTAAATTTCAATAACAATATCTAAACCATTCAATTAAAAATTCCAACTTTATAAAATTAAGTAACTAATTTTGTGTTCCCATACCAAAGCAAGCAGCTGTTGTTTTTCCCTTTCACGTCCTTAAGTGTGTCTTTGAAATCTCTTCTAACATATATGATTACAAACAGAAAAAATCTTCAGTTAATAAATAATTTTATGATATTCGAGAATACAGATAAGATAGTTGCTAAAAACATTAAAGAGGCACTCAAAATCCATATATTTATTAATTAACTTTTGATCTTAGCCCATAAACCTTAACCCATAACCCATGATGTAACTCTCGTGAGGCTTATCGGTAAAAAATGCCACAAGCCTAGGATTCAAAACAAGAACTTATTTTCTTGATTCATAGGTCTAAACTTTAGTGATTAATTAAATTGGTTAAACTTAAGGGATGTTATGTAAAGTTTAGATGTTCTATAAACTTTGGGGAACATGAAGGATACTAACTATGAAATCACTGTTTGAAATTAACAGTTTTGCAGAAATGAGTAATGTTGATAGATCTTGGTGTATAGATGATTAACAGCTGATGGTTTCATTAATCCTGAGCTTGTTAAGGGAGTTGAAGCTTTTATTTATTATACATGTTCTTAACCTGCATATATGGATGGCCCAAATATTAGATGTCTATGTAAAAAATGCAAACACATTCATTCCCTTCTTATTGATGAAGTGAATGGGCATTTGCTAAGAAAAGGGCTTGTCCCCAATTATTTTGAGTGGACATGACATGGGGAACCATTGAGTGATAGCACCTCTAGGGGTAATGTAGTACAATTGTCAATGAACTTAAATAAGTTTAAAGGGGGGACTGTATTTAGAATAAATAATGTAGATGCAAATGAAAATCCTTACATGCAAATGGTTTATGATATAGCCAGTTATACCTTTCAGGAAATTATAAAAAATCTTGAAGAAGAACCAAACCCATATGCAAAATAGTTTTTTGACTTACTACACTCATCTGACCAAGAATTATGGCCAAATTGTGAGATAATGACTCAATTGTCCTTAATTGCTCGAACATTGAACATAAAGTCTGAAGGGCATATTTCTGATCGTAGTTTTGATAAAATTCTTGGATGGTATAATGAATTATTGCCTCCTGATCATACATTTGTTGATAGTTTTTACAATATAAAGAAACTTATTAAGGGTCTTGGTTTGCCTGTTGAAAAGATTGATTGTTGCAAATTGGGATGTATGTTGTATTGGGGAGATGATATAAAATTACAATAGTAAAAATTTTGTGGTCAATCTAGGTTTAAGCCTATAAAGCATTCTATAAAACATAAATTAGTACCCTAGAAGAGAATGTATTATTTCTCACTAACTCCAACACTTCAAAGACTATATGCTTCTGACATTATTACATCTTACATGAGATGGCATAGTGAACAAGAATAGAAAGATGGAATAATGAGTCATCCATCAGATGTACTGGTATGAAAACATTTCAATGACACACATTATGAGTTTGCAACTGAAATTGGGATTGTCGACGGATGGGTTCCAACTTTTTGGTCAATCTAACTAGCAATATTCATCATTGCTAATCATAATTACTCCTTATAATTTGTCTCCATGGATGTGTATGAAAGAGACATATATGTTTCTGATAGTGATTGTGCCAGGGCCTATAAATCCAAAGCATAAAATTGATATATTCTTACAACTATTGATATATGAATTGCAGTATCTTTAAAAATATGGTGTTGAGACATATGATGTGTCTCTAAAACAAAATTTTGTGTCGAGAGCGACTTTGATATGGACTATTAGTGATTTTCTAGCATATGCCATGTTGGTTGGATGGAGCACAACAGGGGAATTGGCTTGTCCTTATTGTGGCAATGATTCTAATGTGTTTTATCTTCTAAACATCAGCAAAACATGTTGGTTTGAGAACTACAGGAAATTTCTTCCTCTAAAGCATCCATTTAGATGCAATAAACAGAACTTCATTAGGAATAGGATGGTAAAAACACCTCGTCCCCCTCACAAAGCTAGTGAAGAGATATTGTAGGAGATGAAGGAATTAAGCTTGCCAAAAGTTACATAATTTCAAGCTAATGACGTTAATACAAGCATTAGTAAAAACTTTGGTTGGAGAAAACGAAGTATCTTTTGGGATTTGACATATTGGAAAACTAATTTGATACGTCTTAATATAGATGTGATGTATATCGAAAAAAATTATTTTTGACAATTTGTTCAATACCATAATGAACATTGAAGGAAGGACAAAAGACAATACAAAATCACGAGCTGATTTGAAACTTTTTTATAGAAGGAATGAGTTACATAAAGATCTTTGCACTGGTAAATATCTGAAAGTGTGTTACACTTTGGACAAAAAACAAAAGGAAATATTGTGTGAATGGTTGAAAAGTCTAAAGTTTCCCAATTGTTATGTTTCAAACTTGATAAGGTGTGTGGACATAAGGAAGTACAAATTATTTAGGATGAAAAGTCATGATTGTTATGTGTTTATGCAAAGGCTAATTCCAATTGCATTTTGGGAGTTGCTGCCGAATAAGGTTTGGAAAGTAATAATAGAATTAAGTTTGTTTTTTAAAAGTTTAACATCATTTGAAATCGAGTTGGCTGAAATGGAAAAACTATCAAGGAAAATTCCACTAATTTTGTGCAAGTTAAAAGGGATTTTTCCCTCCAAGCTTCTTTAACTATATGGAGCACCTACCTGTGCATTTAAAGCAAAACTAGCCGGTCCAGTTCAATATCGATGGATGTATCCGTTTGAGAGGTAATTCAACAAAAATGATTGTAATTGAAGTAGTAACATGTTTTAACAACTAAATTGTAAACCCTATTTGTTAATATAGGTATTTGCATCACTTGAAGAAAAATGTCAAAAACAAGGCTAGAGTTGAAGGTTCAATATGTAATGTTTATTTAGAGGAGGAAGCTAGTACATTTTGTTCACATTATTTTGATTCACATTTTCACACAAGAGAAAGAAAAGTTCCTCGTAATGACGATGAGGAAGGGATGAGCAATGTTGATGGTAACTTATCCACTTTCACATATCATGGACGAACATATGGATGTTCAACAAGAAGAATGTTAACATAGGAAGAAATTGAGGCTGTCCATGGTTACATTTTATTGAACTATCAAGACGTTCAACCTTTCATGCAGTAAGTTCAAATTGATTATTTGAGTTTTGAAATTTAGTGTTATTTATAACTGAAATACATAATAATATTTTTAGATTATATGAGGAATTGTTACGCAAGCTAATGCCCGAAAAAACATAGGATGATATCAATAAAGAAGTTGGAAGACACTTTCCTCGATGGCTCAAGAAATATGTAAGTTTCCACTTACAATTATTGAAATGATTGAATTATAAGATTTAAGTGTTCAAATGACATTATACAGATTGATATGATAATTTCTTTTGTGTAAGCCTTAGAAAATCCAATAAAGAACAAGTTCATATGTGATCTTGCAAAGGGACCTCTATGAACTGTTAAATCATATCCGGTGTATTTTGTTAATAGATACAAATATCATATAGAATATCATGGTCATAGTATGGCAACAATAAATAGTGGAGTTTGCATATAGGGACAATTGATGGATTACGATGATAAAATTATTGAGATACTTGAAATTGAGTACCCTGCATTGCCAATAAAGCAAAGTGTGACTAGTTTGATACAACTCCAAAGGTTGGTATAAAAGTGAGTAGCTGATACAATCTAGTTGAATCAATAGACGAAGAAGATTTAGACAATTTGATCTTTTCGTGTTATTAATGCAAGCGATTTAAGTGTGTTATATCCCTTTTTCCAGCTTACAACAAGATAAGTTAGATTGGTCGGCCATTTGCAAATTTAAACCTAGAGGTGTTTTTGAATCACATAAAAAAGGAGAACAGAGAATTGAAAGAGAAGCGTTTCAGGAAGATGTTTATGAAATAAATGCATCTGCTACAAATGACGATAATGAACCTTTGAACGATCCATTTAATGAATATGTTGAAATTTCTTCTGAAGATCATGACAAGGGCTAGAGACATTGACAGAGTTATCCCCAAGATTTTAAAAAGTTAAATATTTTTTATTATATATATATATATATATATATATAGACCCTCTCTTGAAGTGTGCCGCATCGCCACCGTCAATGTGATTTGTGAAAGATTGTATGAAGAGGGGTGTTCCAAAATTTTTCTTTCACATGGAGGTGATTAGACATTAACCTCACAAGGTTTTGAACAAATTTCAAGGACATATCAGTACCAATAGCGACATGGAGAGCGATCATGGGATTTTCAGTGACATCGGTGGTGGAAACAGCTTTCTCCGCAACGAAAATTATCAAGAGTTCACTTCATAATAAAATGGGAGATGACCTATTGAATGATTATTTAGTGTGTTAAATTGAAAGAGATGTATTTTCAAATGTTGATAAAGATCATGTTATGAAAAGATTTCAATATATGAAAAGTAGGCGAGGATCATTATAATTTTAACTATTTTATATTATTAATAAAACTTTATTTTTTATTTAGTTTTGATATGAAATTTTTTTGTGAAATCTATACTTTGGGCCCTCCTATCTTAAATTCCTGGCTCCGTCGCTAACTAGAGATTTGAAGAGAAGCCTGAGTTTGATTCTTATTATTTAGAAAAAGAAGATGATTTTGATTTATAATTATGTGATGATAGCAATTTGTGTTTGTAATGAAATATTATATTTTACAAATCAATTATTTCCTTTTCAATATATTGTTTAAAATATTGAATTCAAATTGTTATATTTCTAAAAAAATTCAATCAAATATGAATTTTAGGTTAAAACATGCCATCAAAGAAAAAACATGATATAATGTGACCAAGGTTCAGACAACAATTCGAAGGTACTTACTGTCTAGGTGAGGTGTCAGATTCTGCAGCTGGAATTGAATCACCTCCTCCCTTTCTAACTACTACACTTGCAGATGAGGCATCACCTTTCGTGTCTGCTGCTACACCATTCACCACCCTTACATCATCCATTACCCCTATAGCGACCGAGATATCAGGGGTAAATGATGCGGATGAAGGAGGCAATTGCCAACCTAGAGCTCAGGGACCTAATGGAAGAATTTACATCACTGACAGCCTATACCTATCAGGGAAAATACATGAAACACTATATGTTTATAATTAAGTTATAGGTTCAAATTTTAAAAATGGTATAAAAATATTTTTTATGATAGGTTGATTCCGTCTGGACCGTGCTCAAGAAACATGACATCCAAATTCAAGGAGGAGATTGACCTTGAGGGTTATGCATGGAATAATATCTCTTAGGCCATAAAGAAATTTTACTATCAGGAGTTTGAGGTACAAAAAAATATTATTTTCTTTTTTAATTGATTTTTATACATTAATTAGATAAATATTATTATATTATAAGTATTTATCAAATTTTTTCCTTTTGTTTTAGAAAGATTTTTTTTGGCATTCTGAATTTGATGTGGTCATTAATAATGTGTGGGAGAGATGAGCACGTACACATTATCGGGACTTTATTGGTGCAATACACAAGGCTGGTGTACCATTGCCTTATATTTCTGAACAAATATGGAATCGTTGGCAGTAATATTGGACATCACCTGAGGCAATGTCGATTTTAGAGCATAATTATACTAACAGACTTGGAGGACCAGGGGAGAGAGTCTTCCCATAAATACGAGAGGATCTATTACCCACCACAAGCATGCAAAGAGACTTGTAAGTATTTACACTTTACATTTATATTCTGATTTTTTTATTTTGCTATATTTCAATTTAAATTGATGTGTGAATTTTGGAAATGAAAATATGTGTATTATCGAGAATGATAATGTTATAAATATTTGGTGTTATATATGGTTGTGTTGTTGAATTATTTTCTTTGTTCAATAGGGGGTAAATATCATAAAAATAGAGAAAACTCTGCCGAAATTTTGATAAATTCTAGTTCATTTATAACATTTTCTTCTTATGCGGGAAAAGTCTATAGGCATAAGGCCTATACCCTATCAGCTCTTTTTGCACACTTACACTAAGAAACATGACGGTGTGATATTTGTCAACACCCAATGTAGAGAATTAAATGTATGTGAAATTTATGGTTTGACATTAATGCTTAATAATTATCACTTTTTAATATAAACATTGCCTTCTGATAGGACTAAATACAAGAAAGCATTCAATGATAGTCTCGGCAGTCAGAAGAAGTTGATAAGACTCAAACTTATCTATATGCAATAGGTGGTAGGGACTGTCGTGGAAGGATATTCGACTTAGGTTCATTTCCGAACACATGTTATTCACAATCCTTTACATCCAGTACACTAACATCTAGTAGGTGGTTAACAACCAATGAAGTCCATGAGTTTCAGAGCATAGTGTAGACATTGGCAACTCAGTTGCAATAGTCGATGGAGTATATAGCTCAACTCTGTAATGAAATGGATAAGTTAAATGAGAGGGGTAGCACCTCATCGCAGCAATCAGAGAATCCACATTCACCAAATCAATAGTGTATTTGTAGTCATTTCATTTGAATTACAAATACTTACTACGTACAATTTAATGTTTTTATTATCAATTAAGATAATTCTAACTTTATATCTTCAATCAACTTTCTATTTAAATTAATTAATTGTATAAACAAATCAAAATATTATGCACAGATAATTAATAACTGTTTACATTATGCATCAACCATAAGATCATCAAATAAAATTTAATGACGGGATATTTTTTTTAAAAATTAAAAAATATTTATTGACTGAAAAATATAAGTGTGTTGATAAAATCAATTATATTTACCGACGGAAAACAACAAACCATTAATAATATTGACAGCCTGTCACTAACTTTACTGATAGGATTTGCCACAGAAAAACCGTCGATATATGCACCGATGGAACAATCATAACCACTGGTAATGTTGTAATAAAATTATCAAAAAATAACCAAAATCATCTATTAATCTACCAACGGACAAATTTTGATGGTTGGAACTTTACCGATGGTCAACTGCCGACAGTTACGTAAAATGTCTGTTGGTAAATTTACCGAATAACATTCTATTATTTGTCAGAAATTATTACCTACGGCCATTTTTATGATGTCTTTGTCTGTCGGTAAATTCTGTAGCCAATCTGTCTTCCCAGCAAAATGTTGAGGTTTTCTATCAATAATATCCGTCACTAAACCACATTTTTCTTGTAGTGAATGTAATCAAATTGAGGTTGAAGGGTTGATTTTTTTTATCTTATAACATCTTTAGCGGCAAATATGTAACATCCCGTTACCCGGCTTAAGGCTAAAATTATAAATGTGAGAGATTACGGAGAAATTAGAAAACTCATTTCATGCTCATGCATTTCATGATATGCACATATATGTGAATAGTAAATTTTGCTCACATCAAAACGACTGTACATGCATTCATTAACATTTCCAGGTATAATTGTTTGTAAATGTGATTTTATTGGAAATTGTGGTTTGATTGTATTGAAAATTTGATTTGGAGATTAGAATTTTTGATTTAGAAGTTTTGGAGTTTTTGGGAAAATTTTCTGAAAAGAATTGGGATAATTCCTGGACTAGGAAAAATGCCAATTGACAAAACAAATGATAAATGGTATTAGAATTTACTGTCAAATGGCAAAGGAAATTTTGATAAGTGACTTTAGGATTTATTGACAAGTGTCACTAAAAATTTGGGAGACAATTAAAATAGAAATTGCACTTAGGTTATAAGAATTGGACATGTGGCAAGTGATACAAGTCACTTGCCAAACAATGCCTAAAGCTACTACTTTTTGAATTAAAAAGACCCCCATTTTGTTGGCTTCCATGATGCTCTCTCCCTTAAAAGCCAAATGGTTTCTTATTTGGTTCCTCTCCATTTCGATAGCTCTCTCTCCTCCCTTTCTTCTTCATGAGTTAACCCTTCAAACTTCATTTTTCATGCTACTCTTCCTCCTTACTCTCTTCTTCACTCTCACTAAAAGATCTAACCTATTACTCCATGAAAGCTGATGTTAGTGGAGCTAGGAATTCTTGGTGATTTTGAAGATGTTTGAAGAGTTGGGAGCTAAATCAAGTAAGTGGCTTGTTAAATATTATGGTTTTGGTTAATTGAAGCAATTGTGATGATTGTTAGAGGTTAAATGACATATGATGGTATTTTATGTATGATGAGCATGAGTGATGAAATGCATAGGAAAATGTCTTGTGTTTGTAATTCTGAATGATCTTTAATGGATTAAGAATTGATTTGTGAATGTTATTGAGTTGAAATGGAGTTGAGAATGACGAGTAAATGAAGTAGAAAATGTGGTATTAGTATAAGATGTGATTGGGAAAATTTGAAATGAAGTAGTTGAAAAACTGGGTTTGTGTTTATGTTTATTTCTTTCAATAGGAGTTAACTTTTGCTAGATTAAATAAAATGTTGGATCTTATAGTATCTACACATGGTGTATTGAGAGATCCAAGGAAATAGAGGTAATGAAGAACTAAGAGACTACAAAGAATACATGAGAGATTTGGAGTTCTTTAAAACTAGCTGCAAGTTGGATACTACCAAAGACTGTAAAGGGGTTTTACTGATCTTATCCTGTGATTAAAATGTTTGAGGAAAAATGTGTGAACCACATCAGTGATGAATGTAAAGAGAATTTTGAGGAATTATAACACCAATGATAATAATATCATTTGGAATTTGAGATTATGTAGTATACAATGATGTTTCACATCACAGAATAGTATGGAATCTAATGCAGCATAATAAAGTGATTTCATATGCCTTGAGACAATTAAAGTCTTATAAGTTGCTTATTTGATATAAGATTTATAACTTGCTGTTATAGTGACTACTTTGAAGGTCTGGAGACATTATACGTACAGTGAAACATTTTGGATCTATATATAAATATACAGATTATTAAAGTTTGAGGTAAGTATGGACTTTGAAAGAACTGAATATAAGGTTGAGACTATGAATAGTGTTACTGAAAGATTTTGATTAAACAAATGAGTACTTTCCCTATAAAGCTAGTGTTGTAAATTGATGCATTAAAAAGAAAATTCAATAATGGTGTAACACAAATTCAGGTATTGAGGTTGCAAAGCCAAGTGCAACGAAAAGCATAGAATGTTGAGATGAATTTTAGGCAAATTAATGTACTTTTAGCTATTGAATTTAAGATTAGTTTCATGTGAAAAGATTAGCAAAGCCCAAATTGAGAATTCGAAAATTGTGGACCTTATTGAGGAATAAAAAATGAATCCAAATTTTAGTTTGAATTGGAAAATGATATTTGGTGACTGAATCAAAAGGATGTGTACCCAATAAAGATAATTGAACAAAGAGATTACTAAAGAAAGCTCAAGTAACAGCCCAAGTTAGACATCCTAGTAGGAATATGCCGAAATAGTATTTAACTGTTAAGGATGTGTAAACAAGTGACCGAGTGTTTAAATTGTCAACAGTCTTAACTATTGGGGATATGCTTAAACACTTGTATTTTGGAGTTCATAGGATTATGAGGTTAATGTACGGTTTTAATTGAATTTAAGCATATCAATTACTATCATAGTGGTATTGTTAGGATATTGTATGAGGTATTATACAACTAAAAGGGTTGTTCGACCTTACATTGAAATGAAGAGGACCTAAAAATGGCTAAAGGCTAGAATTGATTCGAGATACTGTCAGTGAGTGAAATGAATCTGTAATAAGAGTTAAGTGACTTATGAAAGATAAATAAGTTAAGTGGATTAACATCGAAGTTATGGAATATCGTAAGATAGACATAAGAATGGAGTGTATTAACATTGAAGTGATGTGAATTATTAAAGGAAAGATGAATTGTTTCTAAGACAATCACCTTGGTAAGGTGTGCTCAATTAAGGAAAAAGGATAAAC
>JAOSBK010032615.1:0-10899 GCA_027568895.1 Erythroxylum shatona | reverse complement strand
TAAAATTTTGCAAAAAAGTCCCCAATTTTTTAAAATTTTCGGTACCGACCGGTATTTGACCGGTATTTTGAATACCGACCGGTACAGCCGAAATTAACCGGTGCTGACCGGTATTTAAACCCGGTATCAAATTTTAAAATTTGGTACCGAATTTGGGCCGGTACGGAACGTTCCGGCCGGTATCGGCCTGAACGGAACGGAATCCTAAACAATGACAAAAGCCACTTTTTTTTTTGGAAAAAAAATTTTTACATGGGAAAATTGCTAAACTCAATTAATCTAACTTTCGCATAGCTTTGCGGTACACAGCTCGCTTATCCCTTTAGATGATTTTCAGGACTAGTAGAGGAGGCTCCTAAAGAACGTGCATGCCTGGACTGGTCTTGACGGTAAAGACTGCCAAGTTATCCGTGCACTGGTTTTCCTCCCGTGTATGTGCTGGATTTGTATCTCCCAATCTCGTTGGAGTAAGCCACAGATATCTACCAATAAAAAGTTATTTATATCAATCTCCGTAATGGGAAATGAAAGCAAGTTAATGACTTCTAAGGCGTTCACTTATAAGATGATCCTGCAATACCCAAGTGACCAAGCCAATGTGAGGCTCGAGTGGACTCCCCAAAGTTCGGCTGTTATAGACAAGCTGCTACCAATGTGCTAAACAAACCCTCCACGCCACTGTCCGTGACAGTTTCGAATTAAGCCACCAGCGGTAGCGATATGCGATCCCGGGTTACAAACTCCATCTGTATTGAGTTTGACCCAGTCTGTCAACGGTTTGGTTCATCCCACTCGACTACCCACCAAGAGGCCCTGGTTCAGAAATACACATCTTTCCACTTCTCTAGCTCATACTATCCACATCACATACGTCATAATTGCTTTTGTTCCTTCTTCCGACCAAACAAATTCATCTTCAAAAAAACTTTTGTTTCGCCACGTCCAAAGCATCCAGCATGCGACTCCAAATATAGTGGACCATTCTCCTTGCATCACCTGTGAGTGCTTCATTAGGTTAGACTTCACCCAAACCTCTTCGTCCTGATGGAAAAAATCCATATCGACTACCTCCGAGGGAAATTTCCTCCAAAAGGCTAGCACTCTCGGACAGTCCTGAATGACATGTAAAGTGGACTCTTCCTAGCCACATATGTGGCAGCTGTTATCTGTCGCGATGTGTCGCGCCACTTGTTGTTGGTTCATCAGGAGTTTTTTGTTGGTCATGAGCCAAAGGAAAGCTCTGATCCGCTGGGCTTCTGCCCATTTCTAAATTAATTTCTAGGGACTATTATAACTATCCGGAGTGCGCCCTTCGATTAATTCATAGGCTGACGCTACCGTGAATCTTCCATGTTCAGTGTGTCCCCAGCTTAAGGTATCTTCCGCTGAAGTAGTTGCATTGGGGTTTATCTTTGCTAGATTCATACAGACTAAGGCTAGAAGGTACCGTTGAAACAAATTCCACTTCCAATTGCCATCCTCGTTCCACAAATCCGCTACTTTAGCGTACAGTTCACCCTCTGGTATTGGAGAGGTCGCCATATAGAGGAACGGTTCCCAATCTTTCACCCAATTATCTAACCAGAAACATATGTGTCTACCATTTCCCAGTTTCCATTTTATACCTTGATGGACATACTGTCAAGTGGCCGCAATTCCCTGCCAGAAGCTTAAAGCCCCTACCCTTTCAATCGTGGTAGGGATATGGTACGAGTCCATACGATATTTAGTCCGTAGGATCCTGACCCATAAGGTCGTAGGATGAGTAAGCAGAGCTCATCTCATTTTGGTTAACAAGGCATCATTGGTAGACCTAATGCGCTTAATGCCTAGACCCCCGGTCTTTTTGGGTTGACAAGCAGCATCCCAATTAACTAGGGGCAATTTCCTCTGCTCTCTTATAGAATCCCAGATAAAGTTGCGCATAATTTGTTCCAAGTCATCATATAGTCATCGCGGCAGTCACACAGTTTGCATTGTGAAGATAGGGAGGGCCGAGATCACTGATTGTGTTAAGGTGACACGACCTGCTAGTGACAGTTGTCTTACGCGTCACCCTGTAAGTTTTCTTTGAGCGTTATCTAAAATGTGCTGAAAAGTGTTACACTTGGTACGCTCATGAAGCAAGGGGACTCCTAGGTATTTGCCTAGATTGTTCGTACTCTTGATGTGAAGAGCTTGACTGATTCGACGCACTGTGTCTGACTTAACGTTCTTGGAGAAGAAAATCTTCGTTCTTCTGTGTTAACTTTCTACCCGGAAGCCTTACAGAACTCCTCCAAAATCTTAGTGATTACTTGCGCCTGGGAATCAGTTGCTTCCGCGAACAGAACCAGGTCGTCTGCAAAGAAAAGGTGGGATAAAGGTGGCCCTGTAGGGCTCAATTTTATTTGTTTTCAACTACCTTGTCCCACTTCTCTTGAGATAAGATGATCTAGACGTTCCATGCATAGGACAAAGAAGTAAGGCGAGAGCGAATCCCCTTGTCTAATCCGATATGAGGGCCTAAAAGGATCCGAGATCGAGCCCTGCCACTTACATAGTCACCGTCGTTACACACTGCATAATGACCTAGATTAGCTGAGCTGGGAGACCAATATGCTCCAAAGTGTTGTGTATAAAATCCCAACGGAGGCGGTCATAAGCTTTTTTTAAGTCCACATTAATCACCAAAAATCTCGTTCTCCCTTTCTTCCTTCGCATCGAGTGAATTACTTCCTGGGTAATAATGATATTACCAGTTATTTGATAGCCCGGAATAAAACTACATTGGTTCTCCCACACTAGAAAGTCTAGGTGATGTTTTAAATGGTTAACGATGACTTTAGAGATAATTTTGTAGAGAACGTTGCAGAGGCTTATCAGGTGAAAGTGATTGATACTAGTCGGGGAAAGATTTTTGGGGATAAGGACTAGGAGGGTTTGGTTTAAGTCCTTTTTCCACTGTTCCTGTCTGAAAGTTGACTGTATGTATTTAGTCACTTTAGGGCCGACCCTCTCCCATTGCTTTTGAAAGAAAAGAGCATTGAAACCATCCATCCCAGGGGCTTTATTCGGGTTCATTTCGAAAACTGCACGCTTTATCTCGGTGGGATGAATGGGTGTGGCTAAATCTAGGAGAGTTCCTTCTGAAAATGAAGGGAATGCTCCTGTGGTTATGATCTGGGCAGTATGTTCTTCCTTTCACGTATACAGTTGGGCAAAGTAGTCTCGGGCTAATTGGCGCAGTTGCCCTTGGTCTGAGACTATTGTCCCCTGGGAGTCCCTTGAGTCTTTCTATCCTCATTTTCTTTCTTTTAGCCAGGGTGAGGGTGTGGTAGTACTTCGTATTCCTCTCCCCCTTCAAAATCTATTCGCACCAAGCTTTCTAATGCCAAAAGATTTCTTCCTCACTCGAAACCTGTATCAGTTCCCCACTCGACTGTTCTTCTAAAGCTATCAGGGAATCTAAATTATCATCGTTCATGATTTTCTGAATGCCCTGTAGTCTTACTAACAGTCTTTTCTTTCGATGGAATATATTTCCAAAATCAGAGCGATTCCATCTTGGAAGGTGTTGAGAAAATTGAGTTAACGATTTACTCAACGTTTTCTCTTCCGGTAACCAATGCTCAGCTACGACCTCATCAAAGCTCGGATGAGTGAGCCATGCATTTTGAAATCTAAAAACTGGGGACCCTATTTGTCTAGGAGACGGTTGATGAAGATGAATCCACATGGGTCGATAGTCAGACCCTAGGAAGGGTAGATGGTAATTAACTGCTTGCGGGAAGGAATGTAACCATGTTGATGAACCAAAGACTCGAGCCAATCGAGCTTGAACCATGCCTCGGTGCCACATAAACTTGGATGCAACATAGCCCAGTTCATGAAGGCTGCTTGCATGTACCCAAGCCTAAAAATTAGTGTTCACGATCCTCGTGACTTAGGCTCCAACTCGCTTGTCTGCTAATTCTAATTTAGCATTAAAATCACCTCTGACTAGCCAAGGTCTATTTTGAGTTCTACCTATCCATTCTAGAGCAGGCTAGAGATGCTTTTGAGAGGACGTTTGAGGACTAGCATAAACTGCGGTAAAATCAAAAGAGGAATCCTCATATTTGACTGTGGTATGAATAAATTGCCGGTGGGCTAATACTATGGAGATATTAAAGTCACCCTTTCATAGAATCGAAATCCCACTCGTGAATCCTTCGTCTTCCACTTCGAAAGATAAATAAAAACCTAACGTACGAATCACTTCGTGTGCCCTACTTCCACTAATTCTGGTTTCCAACAAAACAAGGATACCCGGATTATAGTGACTAAGGCAATTATGCAGGATTATCCGAAATCTATTCCCCCTACCCCTTAGTAATTCCAAATTAATATTAACATAACTAAAGGTTTAACTAGATTCGATACCTCCAATGGGAGCGTCTTGGCTTTCATCACACATTGGCTGTAGGTCATGCTCCTCTTTACTCCCACTCGGTGGCATGACGTCCATTATATTTAACTTTCCTGCTATATCGGGGGGTCCTGTGGGCCGTGGGTCATTAATCTCCCCTACACGGGTAAGATCCTCTAGTGTCTCGACCCCGTCCATCTGCTGTAATCGTGCCTCATCATCCACCTCACGGTCCTCCATCACTTGTTGATCACAGATCATTTCCGTGTGTGAAGAGATAACGATAGCTATGTTTTCATCCAAATTGGTAGGTTGAATTTGGATTTGGGGGGCGACTACCGGGCTTTGTTTTGGGATAGGATTACCTCGAGAGCTTTTGCCTCAAAGTAATTGCTTTTAGATCCCTCTTTGGCCTCTTGGCCCTTTCCTTGCATTTGGGTTGGGCTAATTAGCCTTGAAGATTTGTCCATGAAAATAGGGCTTGTTGGAGTTGATAATTTCTGTTAGTGGGAGGCGTTGTCCTAGGCCTATTAAGAAGCTTTGTTGTGGGGCCTCAGTTGATAGTTCCTCTACTGTCTCCATCAGTCCTGGAGCTGTCAGAGCTGCATATCTAGATCTGATCATTTGAGGGGACTCATTGCTTCGACCCATGCTCGTCTGACGTGATTTGGTGGGAGGATTTGGCTATTGGAGTCGTTGCGTAGGGTGTCTGGGTTTGTGCTGAACGTAAACTCAAGGTTCATAGCTATTGCCGATCATTGGCTGGACGTTTGTGGTACCGAATCCCAATCTCCCTCCTACAGGAGCTGCTGAAGACGTCGTCGTCATTATCCTTCCTTCTTCCGGTTGTGGGTGTTGAGTGATGTCTTTGTGACATTGTGGACATGTAGCTGTAGAATGTCCAACCTTCCCGTAGGAATAGCAGAGTTAAGGGAGCCCCTCATACGTTACTTGCAGCAATTCCCCATCTAGTTCCACACTGGTTTTCAGAGGAAATGTAAGGTCTATATCTACGACGATAAGAGCATACCGTCCCCTATGGGCTTGCAAGGTCACCTCATCTATTTTCACCGTATTTCCTACTAAGTTTCCCAAGGCTGTGAGTATCCCGGGGTGACACTGAGTGATAGGTAAATCTGGAAACCTGATCCATGTTACCACTCTCGTGATCTTCACCTGCTTTGGCCGGAAGGACAACACCCATCGTTAGACTGCCAAAGCTTGTCCATAAATTAACCAAGGGTCATCTGTTAATGCATGGTAGTAATCGGATTCCTCCATGAAACAAGCAAGGTTAAACTCCTGCTCCAAGTTGATTATTTTGAGGGGGCCAACTAGTTTCTATAAGGTCCTCAGGCGAGTGCTGAGTGCTTGAAAGCCGATCCTACGACCCAGGAGCTGCACTACGACTGCCTTTGTCCACTGATTGTCCAATTTCTCTTTGAACGTGTGAGACAACTGGATGCCTTCCCCATGGTCGCCAGCGATGTGTACTATGTCCCCCTCCTCTATCTCTATCATTGCTTCGGCTGGCTAGTCCGTTTCATCCAACACGTCTGGTTTGACCCGAGTCCCTATTACAACTGCTCTATACGATAATGTTGGGCGGGCCTGTGTATCTTCTTCCCATTTTCGTGTTCTTCCCTGTTTCAGCTGGTTCCCCTTGGGGTCGAGGGTCGCCATGGGCTCTCCAGCCATGTTTGAGAAACTTTGTCAATACCACTTGAAATGATCGCTATCGATGAGAGCCAACTGCTACTTGATTAATGATAGGAAACTCAAACTCGCCACCTTGTCTCTCACTTAAACTTTCTCTCTTTTTGAAAAATTGAAATTGGATTAATAGAAATAATAGTGGAGGGGCAACAAATTGTTTGGATAGTATAAATACTCTCCTACAACAAGATAGCCAAAACAACACATTGTGGCAGAATTATTATTGGCTATAATGAGTATTTTGTCACAATGGAAGAGAAGTTCTCAAATGAGCAGATGGTGCGAACAATAAGAGAACAGTTTATAACCTGAAACGTAGAACGTGCTTAAATGAAAAAAGCTTTGAATTCAACTTTTAATTGAATTGAACTTGACCCGTCGCTCCCACGACTACTTCTCGATGAATAAAAGGCCTAATTTGTGGAGAATGATTCAAGGAAGCAAGATGAAGTAGACACATGCTACCACTATGCAAATTCTCTTACCTTTGGTCGCTGAAAGCACAAAGAGGATGATCGCCTTTGACTTTTTTTGAACACGGCATGCTTGTTTAATGGGAATGGAAAAGCGGTATGGGTATGAAATTAAAAATAATGTTTGGTAAGATACTATGATTGAATAGATAATTACTTCATTCCTTGTTTTTGGGTAATACTTTATTCCTTTCGCAATTCAAAGGAATGGGAGTCATTACTCTCTAATTTTGATGCACGTTCTCCTGCAAATGACATAGCGCCTCCGGATCACTCTCTACTCTCTATTCTCTCCCTGCCGCGAATAAATGTACTCCTCCTATCTCTCCACAACTAATCCCTGCGAAACACCCGAAAAGTAACACTGGTAATTTTCTTCCTTTCTTTCTTCTTCAATTTTTTTGTCGATATAATTGCATATTTCTCTCTTCTTTTCTATTGGGTTAGGTTTTTGATTCCATTATCAATTTTCTTCTGTACTTTCTTTGTTGAATCTCTATCAAGGTTTTGGGTATTGTTTGAATCTCTCTCGTACTCTTGAGTTGGGTTTGTTTCTTCTGCTTTTGTCACTTGCAATGTGTTGTCTGTTGCTGCATCTGCTTGAATCTGCATATAGAACATGCTTAGGTTTTAATCTTATATGTCGGGTTGGTGTTGAATGTCTTCAACTTGTAGGCCAGAGACAAAATTTTGTTCTGCGATGGTCATCATCGAATTAATGGTGTTTTAGTTGTTTAACGTTGTGTATAGTTCATCGTCCTCTGGCTAGACAATGGCTCAGACAAGATGCAATTAACCATTTGCTTTGTACTACGTGTACAAGGAAATGAGTGTTAGAGAGCGAAAAAGAAAGAGTGTATCTAATTGTAGAAAGAGTTAAAAGGATAGAAGTGGTGATGCTGTTGTTCAGTGTTTGTACTAAAAAAGGAGTAGAGAGTAGGAATGACTACTTCAATTCAAGTGTGATTTAGTAGCTTTCATAATCTTGTTGATCTTAGCAGCCACATTGTTGTCTTTGTTAGTTAAAAACGGAAGTAGATTAGATAGCAAGAAAACAATTTAAGAAAACTTTTGATTATCACACTTTACTATTACATTAGTTTAACGTGTAGTTATATGGATACATGCTTATCTGCATTTCTTTAGGATTTAAGTTAAAGTTAATTTATTAAATGTGTGTGAAGTGTTACTTATTAAGTGTGTGTTAAGTGTTACATTATTAAATGTGGGATCTAAACTAAACTTTATGATGTACTTAGGATTGTCTATGCTTAGTTCACTATACTAGTGGACATCCTGTGACTTAAATCCTTGAGAAAACATTACAAACTTATCTCCTGAAAAATACATCTGCATATGTCGTTCACACACTTACATGCACAATAATGTGCTCTGAATGAAATGGTGAGACAGTTGGATATATTCATTAGAGTTGAACTTTCATGTTGATTAACCTTATAGATAGGAGGAGCAGCAAAAGGAAGTAATCCCTACACAATTTTGAGTCAAATTTACTAATGAACTTTGCTTTGTTTACCTATTATATTTGACATTTGTGTTAGCTGGGCAATTAGGAGATGTGTAGAACTTTTATCATTTTTTGAGAATTATTTCTCTTCCCTATTCCATATGGCCGCAAGGAGAGTGAGTTTCGATCTTACTTTTGTTTGAGAGACTAAAGACTAGGAAGATAGCGATGTAGAATGGAAGAAAGAGGGGGGAGATCATATTTTGTTTTACATTTTTGCATAGGAAGGGCAAGTAATGAGGGCCTTCTACCTATCTTATATTACAACGAGATTAGATAGGTAAAATAACTGGTAAATGCTCTTCATGTTCTCTTATTGAGGAAGCATAGACCTTTTGAAATGGTTAACAATTACAACTTGGATACATTTTAGGGGATGTTTTTAAATTGTATCATCTAGTCTTCTTAAATTTGTGTGACAGAACCTTTTTGAAGATAATGTTCAAATTGCAGTAAATATGTGTGATATTGGCCATGTATGCACAAGTTATGTGAACAATAAGATGAGCTAGTATTACATGGTGAATCATTTATCAAAAACCATCACTTCAACTACAAAGACAATTGTCCTTCCTTATGTAAGATTTCAATACTTATCCCTTTTATCTGTTATACTAGCAATTAATGAAATTTCGTTTGTTTCTGAAAAGATTAACCTGTAGATATTATAGAATAGTGAAGAGGATTTATTTCTGTGGGAAGTGGTGATGATTTTGTATTCTTGATGTCTTCATGCTATTATATACTGTTTTAGACTTAGTCATATATTTTGTTTGTGACACTAACCTGTAGTGTAATAAAGTTGCACTACTTAATATTTGACTAATAGTAAGACAAAAAAAGGTGTTCTAATCAAGCATATGAAAGCTAGAGATTATTAGTATGTTGTTTTTTAGTATGTGACCCTAGAGGTCAAATGAAAAATAATTCAGTTGTATCTTCATTTCATATCAAATCTCTATGGTTTGTTTGACCTCTGCATCAGCTTTCACCTATCCACTACTACCTGCATCTATTGTTTCCTTAACATGTATTATTTGCTTGTCATTTGTATGGTATTGGCATTTGTAGTCCTTACTTTTGCCCCAAACAACAATATAGAGGCCTGCGACTATGACAATAGCCCCAAGTACCCTATAAAATTATAGACCAGTATTAGTTCTCTTAGGTATGAATACGTTGTCTCATTAGGCTGCCAATGAGAAGTCTCTTATTACCTTCCCAAGTACATTTGCTCATTTAAAATGGCTGAGCTTGTGACAGCATTAATAGCCATACATAGGGGACTGAAAGATGTAACAAATACAAGGCCTCTATCCTTCATTATTACCCCTTGAATGTAGTAAGCTAATCTTGAGCAGATAACACCCTGCACACATGTGCAGTAAGTTAATTGGGAGTTCTCATTAATGGAGGAAAGAAACAATAGGTATTTGGATAAGTGCTTCAATGGCTACCTAGTATAGTGTCATAGAATTCTTTGGCATATGGTTACAAGTATACTGAGCATAGTTACTATAACAAAAAAGTGCCTGATGATAAGTTACTGTAGATATCTTCTTTAGTATTCTTACACTGGAGACTAGTGCAAGTAATGTTGGGACCCGATCCGGGAACCGGATCCCAACCGATGAAACGAAAGACGAGGGAGAAAAACATAACGAACAGTGAAGTACAAACCAAAGGGAAGGCGACAATATAAAGTAGCGGATCACAAAGTGAAACGAATAAGCGAATCGGAATCGGAAATCGAAGCAAATCTTATGACAAACGGATCGAATCGAATCATACAAAGTGAAGCGAAAAGAACAAACGAAGTAATCAAATGGAATCAAACAACTGAAACATATCCGACATCCGGGAGAAACACAAAGCATAGCAAACTTATCGCGTTGGAAACTAGACTTAAACTATCCAAAATCCGGTATAAATTTTTTTTCTTTCTTTCTTTTTCTTATAACCATTTTTACTCAAACTCATGCAAATCATACAATTTCCCTTTTCTTGGAAATTTTTCCTCAATCAAAATCTCAATTCATACAACTTCTTGCATATACAATCAAATCCCAAAAATCCGTTTTTATACCAATTTTTATCGAAAATTCGGCAGCATAACGGCTGCATTTGACCTAACCCAAAACCTGCAAAGGTTTAAAAACACTTCTGTATTTTTCCAATCAATCATACAATCAATCAAAATCCACCGGACCCTCCGTCCGGGATCTCAGCATAAACAAACGCATTCCTATATCTAAACGCTTCAAAATCCCTAATCATAAACAAACCAATTTCATAACTCACTTCAATATATAATATTCATCGTTCAATCCCAACCACATTCAATATCTCAAATCCACATTCAAAATCCTCATTCAATATCCAATTACATACATAATGCAAAACCATACACAATTATCCGTAACCAAATCAATAATTATATACAATCCCAATCATAGTTTAATTCAATACACATTTCCAGAATTCGTATACATTTCGAAAGAAATGCTTGTCATACCATAATGACAATTTAAGCCATATATACATAACTCAAATCCGTGATCCAAGGTACACAAAATACAAACACATGTAAACATCGAACGGATGTCTTGTCCATCTTTCATCCGATCTCCTGCTCGAAACCTGGAGATGGGGATGAAAGGGGGGGGGGTGAGCTCGACAGCTCAGTGGATAACACATTTATAATTTGAAAAATACGCAGAAATCATTTTTCATAAACTTTTGCCAAAAGGCTGATTTTCAAACTTTGCAACATTTCAACTTTTCAAACATTT
>JAOSBK010032614.1:0-10902 GCA_027568895.1 Erythroxylum shatona | reverse complement strand
CTTCCTGAAGTACGTGAAGGAAGATGATGATGACAGACCTAGAATGAGAAATATAGAAACTAATACAAATGTCATTCACCATGTGTGAAAAATCATTGTTGACATCCGTAGTTATAAGGATATGAATGTCATTTGAATACTTGTTAAAGCTTCTCTTCAATCTCCTTCAACCAATTCGCAAAGATGTTCAAATTTTACGAAGCGTGATATAATAAATCAATTGCTATGAAATATTATAATCAATGAAGGTCATTAGCTATACATGGAGCCTATTGAAAATTCGACAGAGTTTCCCCTATAAATGGACATCCCCCTTTTGAAAGAAGGGTCATTCCTGCAATAAAAATACACTTCAATATCCACCAGTAACCACAACTCAGTTTTGGTCTTCAAACTATATGTCTATTCTCAATTGATTCCACATGCATTTACATCACAAAATCTATAATAACTCAATTCAAAAATCAATTATACCAATTTCTAACTCATACACCCTCATTTGTAGTCAATACATCAAGATATTCTCAAATCTAATCAACAATAACTCAATTTAATCAATTTCATTCATTTATATAAGAACATAACCCTTTCTAAATTTTTAGGTACCTAGAGAATAAGATTATTTAGGTCTGAGTTGCTAAGATTTCTAAAAGTCAACTAGATTATTTAGGAAATTCCTAGGCATGAGAATTAGTCAGGAAGTCCAATATCTAGGAGTCAAGATAGTTCCTATTACATTCAATAAATCTTTAAGGCTAATTAAATTTAAAGAAAGTAACATTAGGTTAATTAATATTTTTAAATACTTGGGATAATTAAGTTGTATCTTACACATAAGACTATCATTTTAATTATGGATCTAGATATTTCAACTATAATAGGTAATGTCGAGGAATTGGGCTCAGATGATGATGTTGTGCATAATGATAAAGTTAACTTAATTAACTTTAAAATATATTGTTAACTTAATTAACTCAAATAACTTTATCATATTAAAGTCAATACTATTTCAATTAACATGATTCATATGCAAAGTGGCAAAGCAAGAGGAGATATATTAGACTGTACATGGGAATTAATGACCTACTTAACAACTGTCACAATTAAGAAGAAAAGAAGATAGGGTAAAGTATATGTAATAGAAGAAGTTCCAAAAGCAATCCAATTATATGCTATTGTGATTCTTCACTAATTAAGATTAAGTGAATCTTTTGAAAAAGTTCCTTATTCTGGATAGTGTAAACACAACTCCTATGTTGATGCTACAACTTGACCACTAAAAAAGCTATCATTGCTTTATTTTTGTCAACTTCTCATCAACTTATCTGTTGTCTTCATGATCATTATAACATACCAGAACTTTTGTTTAGTTATATTGGCAATTAATGACAAAGTCAAGGAATACATCAAGATATTTGTAAGAATAACAAGTAGCTGTATCTTGCTCTTGTTAAGATTTTGATGTAGTAGCAATTGCGTCTTCTTTTGTTAAGATTTCAGTGGAGTAATACCTGGTAATGGAATAGGCTCAAGGACACTACATATTTTCAATCCATATTAGTCTATTCATAACCTTTACACTAATTTATGTATTCGATTTGAATTCAAATACATGGAATATTTCATATTTTTTTTAACGAGATAATGACATAAAATCAAGTATAATATTCAATTTAAATACTAATTTGTATTAATTTTTAATTAAGTTAACATAAACGCAGCCATTGGTATGGCTAGTATTACTTCAATTAAATGTTGGTTATTAATCAGAGGATTGGATGGGTTTGTTACCCTATAAATTAGACAACGGGTTGGATGTCTATAGGTGATTGTTGGGCCTTAGAATCCTTAGGAGTAATAACCCACGAGGTAGAAGATATAACTCAGTACTTGTTGCAATGAATGGCTTTTTCTTCTACCTATTTTTTTCATAGCTTCTTAATGTCTTGTTATAATAAGTAGTCAACCTAAAAAAAACTAACATCAACTAACAATTATAATAAATATCTTCTTCTGTTTGCATAAAGGAAAGTGTAAAATAAGTCTAATACTACTGCTAACAAGTTTATGACAATTTAGAAACTATGAAAACGTTAAGATGCCCTTATATGAAATACCTAGTTAACTAACTAAACCTCAAAAAAATCACTATCATTATAATATGTCAGTTTTAATATTCAAACACCTTCTACATCAATATATAAACAAAAGAACAATCCTTAATCTATAATACAACATGTAAAACAATTCAATCAATGGCCTCCATTAAATTTTCTCACATGTTAAATGGTAAAACAATCTAAGCAAACTGAGGTTAATACTATGACATGCCAAGAGGGCCTAATCAACTCGATAAGTATCAATACAAACAATAATAGACATTCATACATATCACATTATCCATAACATTCATACTCCACAAATATCCAATCATAATCACCAAAGTCGATGTAATGTTGTGTTCAATCAAATTCCCATAGAATATTTTCAATACACCCTAACTATAAACATTTAAAAACCAATCATAACTATAATTAGAGTTTAAAATGACAAATCTAATGTAGTTTCGTAAACATTAGGCAGAAGAAAAAAATTTGACTATTAACCAATTTCATCCATGAATAAATTAGATAAACATTTAATCATCCATCAATAAATTAGATAAACACTTAAACCATAGTAGCTTCCAAATCCCATGCGCAAACATTTACACATAATGAAACACATATTCATTTTAGTAGAATAATGAAGGGCTCCGCGTCGTCGACATACCTTCACCAAACGTGCAGCTCCACGATCAAAGAAGACGGCAACAACGGACGGTGAAGACGCGATAACTGGATGAAGAAAACAACGACGAAAAAGAAGTGACAAAGAATAGCGGCAGTGGTGGAGAACGAAGGAGGAAGGTCATGCATTTTAAAGGTAACGAAATGATGTCATTTGGTTTAAAATTAAACGACTTCGTTTCGTTATTCTTAAAAAGTTTAACAGAAGTAGTCGACAGATGACGACATTTTAATAGCTAACTTACCGACGGACATTTTCGTCGATAAAGCAAAAATTGTGCGGCAAACTTCCCTGCGCAATATCAGCGACGGATATTGCTACCATCAGTAATCCAAATTTTTCCAGACAAGTTTTCTGACGGGTGTAGGATTATCGTTGGTAATTGGCAACGGTTTCTTTACTATTGCCAATTTTTGTCAATAATTGGATGATTTCTTGTAATGAATTATTACCTAAATGTATAAATATACGTTGTATACTATATATAATGATTACTAAGATCACTATGCTATATAATGATTACTACAATCACTGAACAGGTTTTTATATAAATATATTTAGGTATGTTGTAAATTGATGTAGGTTTAAATAAATACTAATATTTTTAGAATTTAAGTTCACTTTAATAACCTACCTTATACTTATTGTAGGTCTGCCTTTTAAACAGGGCCATTCTTAGTATTTGTAAGTTCTAGGAAAAGTAAAAATAGGGTCTTTATTTTTACTTATTGTTGGGCTCTCATAAAGAATAAAAAGAAACAAAATATCACTATAAGAAATCAAAGAATTACCGACGGACATTACCGACGCTAAATCTAATTATTCCGTCGGTATTAATATTTACCGACGGAATTAAATGAAGGATAAAAGTATCGTTAATACGGGCGTAGGTAACTATAACGATGGAATATCATATGCCTTTTTGTCGGTAAAATATACCAACGGAATTAAGGAAACCGTTGGTATATCGACGTAAATATACCGACGGATTAACAGAAACGATCGGTACATAAAACTAATAACTTATCGATGGTATACAATTTTTCGTTGGTAATATGGAAATACTTTTTTGATGGAATTCTTATTCCGTTGGAAATATTTAATCATATTTTTTGACGGTTTTCTGTAATCCTTCGGTAATTAGAAGTTAGAATTTTTTTTACAAATCCTGACTAAATTTTATTTGATGATCTTATAAAAATGCATAATTTCAACAGTTGTGAATTATCTGTGCATATTAAATTTATTTGTTTATATATTTAATTTGTTCAAACAGAAGTTGATTGGTGACATAAAGTTCAAAATTTGTTAATTGATAATAAAAACATTAAAGTGTACATAACATATCTTTTTAATTAAAAGCAAATGACTACAATGATCTTAATGTCCTGGTGATGGAGGGTGCTAAGAGGTGCTACCCCTCCCCTTTAGTTGCTCTAGTTCCTGTCTCAGTTGAGCCATCTGCTCCATTTGCTCTTGCATATGAGCCATCTGGTCCATCTTCTCTTATATGTGAGTCATCCTCTCCATCAATGTATCCACTATAGCCCAAAGCTTGATGACTTCCAATGATTGTGCTTGTCTGGTAGACGTTGCTATATTGGACATGGAGGATTCCAAATAAAAAGAATTCACAAATGAACCTAGCCCAAATGTCTATCCACGACGGTCCCTACCACTGACAATATCAAAATACGTCTAAGTCTCATCAACAGGTTATTCCTCCTGAGACTGCCGCTAAATGGTTTGTTGTATTTGGTCCTATGAGAAACCAATGTTTACATTAGTAAGGGATTATTCATAATCGTAAAACTAAATGATTATAAAATAAATAATAATAAGGCATTAAGTTCACAAATATTCAGTTCTCTACATCAGTTGTTGACGAATATCACACCGTCATGCTTTTTAGTGTGAGTATGCAAAGCAACTGAGTATGTGCAGGAGGAATACCCAAAGACTTTTCATGCATATTTAACCTAAATGTTTAGATGTGAACTATATTTAATAAAATTTCGACAGAGTTTCTCCGAATTTTATATTATGTCCCCCTGTTGAACAAATAAAAAAACTCAACACAGTCATATATAGCACCAGGCATTTATACCATTACCATTACCTATAATACAACAAAGTAAAACATGTACAAAATAAGTGTGAAGTTTAAATACTTACAAGTCTCTGTGCATGCTCGTAGTGGGTTATTGATCCTCCCGTATGTATGGGAAAACTCTCTCCTCCCGAGCCTCCACATCTATTAGTGGAGTTATGCCTTGAGATTGTCATTACTGCAGGGCTTCTCCAATACTCCTGCCATCGACTCCATATTTGCTCTGAAATATAATGCGGTCGTATACCAGCCTTGCGTATCGCACCAATAAACTCGTGATAACGTGTACGAGCTCACCTCTCCCATAGTCTATATATGTTGGCGTCGATACCAGAATCTCAGAAAAATTCTTTCTGAAATAAGAAGAAAAAAATTTAAAGTAATATCATGTAATAATATTTATGTAATTAGTGTATATAAAGCAATATAAAACCAAACTAAATGTTTATTGTACCTCAAACTCCTGAAAGTAAAATTCCTTTGTTGCTTGAGAGATATTCTTCCACATATAACCCTCAGGATCAATCCGTTCTTTAAATTTAGAAGTCATATTTCTGAAACAAGGTCTAGACGGAAGCAACCTAATATAAGAAGTAATTTGATAAAATGAAAAACTGATAAACCTATAACTTAACTAAAAACAAACAATCATTAATGTGATTTCACTTACAGAGTGCCATCAATTACTATTTACTTTCTTCCATCTGGTCCCTCAGCTTCAGGCCTGCGGACGTCTCCGCCATCCGATAAAGCGATATTGGATCATATATGAGTTGGGGATGGGGATACGGATGGTGTAGCATATCCTGCAGTAAGTGATGCCTCATCTGTAGTTGTAGGTCCGGGAAGGGGAGGAGATGAGTTAGTGGGAGCTGAAAATGAGATGATCCACCTACATAGTAAGTGTCGCCGATCATGCCTTTAAACCTGGGCCACGTAACCTCGCGCTGTCTCTTTAATCCTATAATTTTACCTAAAAATCATTGTTTATTGAATTTTCTACTTATATAATAATTTGAATTCAGTATTTGATACAATATATGGAAAGGAAAAAAGGCGATTTGTTTAATGTCATATTCAAGTACAAATGACGAAAATGATAGTTAACAATCGTAGAACAAAAACAATAACAACCCTTATTCAATAGGGCATAGGATAAATTCTTACACATACAATAATATATCAACGTTCAGTTGCTTATCTAGTATATTGCAACAATAAATCAAAATGATATAATTATTTTGTTTGATTCCATGTGACATAGGATTCGGTAAACATAAATGAGTCCCCGATGTCTAGATTCCCGATAAGTGTCCTGACACATTCAAACGCACCAATTGAAATAGTAATACTTCTTCTCTCAGGTGTATGCTTTTGAACACCTTCTTACAACAATGTTTCTGCTATAGCTAAACTTGTAGAGGATACAATGAATGCGTGGCCAGTCTTAGTGTGAAAGACTAACTCTCCAGATAAACTACTAGCGGGAACTGATTTACCTAAAACACAATCAATATATAACTTTCATAATGTCATATTAGAAAAACGGTTAAACGAACTAATAATGGATATTAATGCATATGTGAATGTCCAGAAGAGGTTTATGGAATTGACGAATTTTGCAAAAGAACTGATCTCCCTAATCCTTTACATACTGTTGTGACATCGTTCACGCCTCTATCGACATACATGTCATCTTCGAGATTTAAGGAAGCTTAAAACATGTAGTATAGATCATCAAATGTGAATATATATAATAATTTCATCATAAGAAAGGAGATGTACATAATAAGGAAAGAGACGTTATCCAGATCATACTAAACACCTTAAAGTAGAAGATTTGCCATAGAAGGCAAACAATCCTTAGTTTATGAAGTGGCGATTTTTTCTGCATACTTTATTCCTTCGATTGGAACAATTTTGCCACATTCCTCCCAACGGAAGGAATTACTACCATCCGGAATCAGTTGCCATGTCAACATTCCTTGAATAAGATTTACAATGAAATTCTTTACATAATATACTAAAAAGTAAACAATTTATCACATTGATTAAAAAATTCAATTACAAACACAATTTAATCATTATCATAACTTAATTGTAAAGTACAATCATCTTCTTCTGCGGAAGAATAAGAATCAAACTTGAGCTCCTCTTCAGATCCCTGACCCTCTTCATCCTCTCTAAATGAAATTTCAACAAATTCGTTCGATGTCTCTTTTAAAGATTCATTATCGTCATATGTCACAGATGCATTTATAAAAGTGACATCTTCCTAAAATACTTCAGTGTCAACTCTCTGCTCTCCCTCTCTATGTGATTGGAAAACACTTTTAGGTTTAACTGTACAAACAGCCAACCAATTTATCTTATCTCGTCATAAGCTTGGAAAAGGGACATAACACACCTGTTTCACTTGCATTGCCAACACGAAGGGTTCAAACCATCTCAATCTTCTCCTTATGTTGACTTTAACTAGATTATATTGGCTATGCACTTTTGTTCTAACATTTGGATTCGGGTCATACCAGTGACATCTAAATATCACACATCGCTTAATTAGCAAAGCAGGGTACTCAACTTTAAGTATTTCAATTATTTTACTATAGTAATCCATCAATTCTCCCCATATGTCAACTCCATTGTTTATTGTTGCCATACTATGCCCGTGATATTCTGTGTGGTATTTGTATCCATTCACGAAATATACCAGATACGATTTAACAGTTCGCAGAGATCCCTTTGGAAGATCACTAATGAACTTGTTTTCTATTAGATTTTCTACAACCTACATAAAAGAAATTATGATACCATTAATGTATAATATTATGAGAATACTTAAATATGGTATTGAACTATTAGAATAGTTGTAAGTAAGAACTTACATTTCTCTCTAACCATCGAGGAAAGTGTTTTCCAACTTCTTTATTTATATCATCCTGTATGTTGTTCGACATTATGTCGCGTAACAATGCCTCGTATAATCTAAATACATTATTATGTATTTCAATAATGAACAACACAGAAATTTAAAGGAAGAAATAACTATGTTCAACTTACTACACAAAAGGTAGAACCTCCTGACAGTTCAATAAAATGTAACCATGTGCAGCCTCAATTTCTTCCTCTGTTAACATTCTTCTTGTTGGATGTCCATTTGTTCATCCAGGATATGTGAAAATGGACAAGTTATCATCAACATCACTCGTTCCTCCCCCATCGTCATTACGAAGAACTTTTCTCTCTCTTGTGTGAACATGCTGCTCAAAATAATATCCACAAAATGTACTAGCTTCCTCCACTAATTAAGCATTACATATCGATCCTTCAACTCTGGCATTATTTTTCACTTTTTTTAAGTGATGCAAATACCTATATTGGACAAAATGGTTATTACAATTTTGTAGTAAAAACATAATAATATGGTTATGACAATATTGTTTCTTGACTTTCCTCTCAAATGGATACATCTATCGATATTGAACTTGTCCGGCTAGTTTTGCCTCGTATGCTAAATGCACAGGTAGATGTTCTATACAGTCAAAGAAGCTTAGAGGAAAAATCCCTTCTAACTTGCATAGAATTACTAGAATTTCCTTTTCAAGGTTTTCCATTTCCGCCAACTTGAATTCAGATGATGTTAAACTTTTGAAAGACATACTTAATTCTGTTATTACTTCCTAAACCTTATTTGGTCGCAACTCCCAAAATGGAATTAGAATTCGCCTTTGCATAAACACATAACAACCATGACTTTTCATTCCAAATAGTTTGTACTTCCTCAAGTCCATACACCTAGCCAAGTTTGAAACAAAACCATCGGGAAACTTTAGACTTTTCAACAATTCACACAAAAGCTCCTTTTATTTTTTGTCCAAAGTGTAACATGCTTTCGGATAATTTCCGGTGTGAATATCTTTATGCAATTCATTCCTTCTACAAACAAGTTACAAATCAGCTCGTGATTTTGCATTGTCTTTTGTCCTCCCTTCATTGTTCATAATGGTATTGACCAAGTTGTCAAAAATATTTTTCTCAATATGCATAACATCTAAATTATAACGTATCAAATTTGTTTTCCAATATGATAAATCCCAAAATATGCTTCATTTTCTCCAACCAAAGTTTTGACTAATGCTTGTATTTACTCCAACCAAAGTTTTCTCCAACATACATCCCAATTTGCAACAATCAATCTTTTCAACAGGCAAACTAAGACCTCTAATAAGTTTCTTCGTATTGTAAAAACTATCAACCATTGTATGATCAGTAGGCAATGTTTCATTGTACCATTCTAGAATTTTATCAAAACTACGATCCAAAATATGCCTTCAGACTTTATGTTCAATATTCAAGCAATTAAACACAATTGGGTCATTGTCTCACAATTTGGCCACAATTCTCGGTCAGCTGAATGTAGTAAGTCAAAAAAATGTTTTGCTTATGGGTTAGGTTCTTCTTCAAGATTTTCCTTATTTTCTTTAAAGGTATAACCGATCCCATCATAAACCATTCATATATATAGATTTTCAGTTTCTTCAATATAATTTTTTGTAAATCCAATCCCCCCTTCATACTTATTTAGGTTGACAGATGATTCTGTTTGATTACCCCTTGAGGTGCTAGAAATGTCGGATTCCCCATGTCGTGTCCTTTCAAAGTAATTGGGGACAAACCCTTTTCTTAGCAAATGCCCATTAACTTCATAAATAGTAAGGAAACATTTGTGTTTACACTTTTTACATGGACATCTGATCTTTGGCTCATCCATATATGCAGGTTGAGAACATGTATAATGAATAAAAGCTTCCACTCCCTCAACAAATTTAGGATTAATGAAACCATCAGTAGTTTTTCATCTATACATCCAAGATATATCTTGAAAACTCATTTTTGGACAACTATTAATTTAAAACAGTGAATCCATAGTTAGTATCATTCATGTTAGCAATAAATTTCAAAACATCTAAGATAAGACATGTGAATCAAGATAACAAGTTCTCGTTGTGACCCCTAGACTCCTCGTATTTTTCACCAATAAGCATCATAGTTACTATGGATCACAAGTTATGGGTTAAGGTTTATGGGTTGAGATCTAAAACAATTGTAAACTTAACATCAAACATATATGTTTTGTAATCATATATGTTAGAAGATAATTAATGTTACAACTCCTATATTAAATATTTACTAGTCTCAAAATATGTACTAGTCTCAAATTTCGTAAGTATTCATAACAATATGAATACTTATTTTAATAAATTGTTTTAACATATATAATTTTAAAAAGATACGTGTAATAATTTGCACAAGAAAAGTAAAAAAATGCCCAAATAAAGGTAAGTTCAAGAAAACGTAGTAACAAACAAAATCACTAACTTCAACCAAATGGTAAAAGGATCTTCTTGAAGTACGTGAAAGAAGATGATGATGACAGACCTAGAATGAGAAATATAGAAATTGATACAAATGTCATTTTCCAATATGTGTCAAAAACCATTCTTGAAATCCATAGTTATAAGGATATGAATGTCATTTTAATACCTGCTAATGCTTCTCTTCTCTTCAATCTCCTTGAAAATATAAGTACTGCGAACAATTGAGATCCTACAATCTATTCCCAAAAACGCTCACATTTTATAAAGCGGGATATATTAAAACAATTGACATGAAATATTATAATCAATCAAGGTCATGAGCTATATGAGGAGCCTATTGAAAATTCGGAAAAATTTGTCCTATAAAATGGACATCCCCCTTTTCAAAAAAGGGTCATTCCTGCAATAAAATTGCACTTCTATATCCGCCAGTAACCACAGCTCAATTTTGGTATCCAAACTATATGTCATTACGTTTATTAACCTTAATTAACTGATAAAATAAGAAATAAGATTTGATAAATTGAACTATTAAATAAAAAACAATACAACTAAATTAGTAAAGAGAAATCAATAATGTTAGGACTTCATATTGAACCCCCTTAAAGCATTTAATTTTCTAAC
>JAOSBK010032613.1:0-10908 GCA_027568895.1 Erythroxylum shatona | reverse complement strand
GATTGTCCGAGGCGTTTGATGCATGTTTATATCATTGGAAGTGCTTTTTCATGTGAATATGATTGACTACTTGCTTTTCATATGTAATGTATGAAACAACCTTATTTTGTTTTAAAATTGTTGAGTCATAGTTGTGGGTAAATAGGCATGCTTAGAAGGGTCTCCAGCTGCTTCTATGACATTTCGGTGTCTTTTGTTAATGGCACTTTGGTGTCTTCTATTATTGACACTTCAGTGTCGAGACTTTGGTCTCTTCTGGACACTTCGGTGTCGAGACTGTGGTCTCTTTTGTATAAGTCTCGTTACCCGCTTCTATAAATGGATTTAGCAGTCATCTGATTTTGTATTCTTATATTTGTTTGGTTATGATTTAAACCAAATTGTATTCTGTTTCTAAAGGGTTTATACCCTCTTGCGATATTCAGTTATGATAATTATAAAAATCTATTATGAAATGCATTATGTCTGATTTAATGTTAGGCAATCTTTTAATGCACGCTTATGCTATTACATGATTATATATGATGAGTTGTCACTTCTGTATAGATTAGTTATTACTCACTAAGCTATATGTTTGGCATGGTGGATTTGCCTCGTGTAGGTTTAGAGAGAGGATTATTAAAGACTGGGACAAGTCAACCGTAATAGCCAATGGAGTTTAAGTCTTGTTTTGAGAAAAAAGTATTCTGAATTTGTTTTGGGCTTGTACCTGATGTATATGACTTTTGAAATTGTTTAAAGGTTTGTAATCACCTTAATACATGTTGGTCTTCGAATTTATGGTATGTAATATGATAAACACAATATGAATGATATGTTATGTACTGTTTGTTTGCTTGCGATTTTGGGAATGCACGTATGTTATGTTTCCTGTGTTTTGGATTTGGTTTCAGTTCGATATTATTTGTTTATACTGTTTTGTGTAGCATTCATTTATTCTTCCAGGGGGTATGTGAGTGTTACAGTCATGCTTATGCACAGCAGAGCAATTTTGCTATACCCCAAAGTCACCATCATGCTTATGAACGACGGTGCATTTTGCCTTAAATCCTAAAAGTCAGCACGACGGTGCATAAAAGTCAGCACGACGGTGCATTTCTTCTTCTTCTTCTTTATCGAATCTCTATTTCAAGCCTCCATAACTTTTGACCTAGAACTCCAAAATTTGCAAACTTTATATCAATGGAAAGCTAAAAGAAAGATCTACAACTTTCATGAACATAATATTGTCAAAATCTGCCTAAATCAATATAGTAAATTCATGGAAGTTCAGATAAAAAATTTAACTCTCTACTCTTCATTTTCAATATTTTCCCAGATGACTTTCATTTTCTAAAATCCAACACTTCAATTTTTTTCTAGTCTTTCTACTTCATTTCATTTAACTCATTCACCATAATTTCATACTACTTCTAAATATGCAAATTTAATCAAATTCTCAAAATCATAAAAAAGAAACAGATTTCAGTATTCCACTCTTCATGTTCTGCATTCTCAACTTTTATACATATTCTCTATTTTCTTTTCAACTTTCATTTATACACTCATTCCCTTCTCAGGCCATCATTTTGCAACTACTCTCCAACTCAAAAAATCATTTTCTTGATCATCTCTAGAGCACTCACCTACTCACGTATACAGATATATATATATACATGCACAGTGAATAGAAAACAGAGCATATCAGCATGTCACCTTTTCATACTATACTTTTCTACACTAATCCCATACACCATTTTATTTCTATTTCAAACCCCAAAAATCATTTCTACATCACCTGATCACTAATAATCCATCAAATAATAAATAACACTATATCCCTATTACTATTTACACATTATTCATGAATATACACGTAAATCCCATGTTCATGCATATGACAGTAATTCGTCAAATTTATTTCATAAATCTATAACTCTAAAGGGCTTACTCAATACTTACTTGTTAAAAACTCCAAGATCTGCAACTATTCCAAAGCTCTAAAGTCCATGCAAAATCATGCATTCCACTGTATAATATGGCCAACTTCTAATTTTTCTTAGGGTAGAAGACACAATTAGCAGTATGGAAGTGGTGTGGGATATGGAAAAACAAAGAAAACTCTTGGAAGGTATTTGATGAAAAACTCTATGTATTGGGAGGAAATTTGAAGAAGGTGACTATGAAATAATACTTAGACATATAACTAAGTGATTTTTAACTCTCTATGATCATGACTCACTCTCAGACAAAATTATAAAGGCAACTTACTAAGTCAGTGACACTTGTCACTTTCCTAATGTCTAAGCTATAACTAAGTCCCTTTGGAACTAATTTCTTCAACTCTCATCTTTACAATCCAATTATCTCCAATATTCTTTTGATTCCTTCTTCCTATTTTTCAAAATTTTCTAAAAATTATTCCTAAATTCACCAAAATTAAAAATACAATAATTCCACTAATCAACAGCATTTCCAATAAAAAAATTTCAAAATTCTTGAAAATAATACAACCCAATCCAATTATACCTAGAATTATCCATGAATGCATGTACAATTATTTTCATGTACAAAATTTTACTATTCATGTGTATGTGTATGACATTTTATGCATGAGCATGAAAATGCATTTCTAATCTCTCATTAATCACTCATATTTACTACTCTAGCCTTCCCGCAAGTAATGAGATGTTATACAATGCCAAATTAAGTGGGGGAAAATGTCATGTTCCACATGTTTCAAAGCCCACATAAAGAGGTTTATCCCAAAAGAGTCTTATAGAATTCTCCTAAAAATTTTAAAAGAGGAAAGAAGACTTTAAAAACTTCTATAATCTTATGGGGTCTTATGGAAGACCTTGGAAGCTTCTAGAATGAGGTGGAATCTTATGGAAGCTTGTGGAAGCATAAGGAACATTGTGGAATATAATAGAATATTATGGAAGAAGGTAGAATGTTGTTAATAATGTAGATGTATGTAGAATAGTATAGAATATTCTAGAGAACCAATGTAAGCCATTAGATCAAATGGATCATAGCCATCCATTTTTAGAATAGAAGACTATAAATAGCCTTCAAGGCTTCATTTGTAAACACCATCCTATGTGCAACATTCAAGAAGAAGCTTTCTTTACAAACACTCTCCAAGCTTTCCTTTAGTCTCCTGAGTATTTTCTAATTGTGTTAGTCTTATACCTAGCATTTTCGAGTAAGATTGACTTGGTGTAGTAAAATAACACTTAAATATTGCATGGTTTGTTGGTAAGAAATCCAATTTCATGAAACTATATGCCAAGAAATGAAGACATAGATAACCAAAACAAATGAACAAACAATGAAATTAAAGAAGAACAATGACATATAAAAGATTAGGGATAAATGAAAGATTAGGGTTCTTAGAAGGGATGTAGTTGTTGAGCCCTGTACAATATTGTTTGGTGGAATAGAAATTTTGTACGAGATACGTCAAAAGAAAATCTTCAACTCATTTGTCTTTAAAAAAGTTACATACAAGTTATGTTTAAAGAGTTTAATTGAAGGATATTAAGCTAATTTAAAAAAGACTTTTAACTTTACATCTCTTTAAAACTAGTGTAAAAAATTTTTATGTGAAAGACATTGAGGTTTGAAGCACTTTCAAAGAAAATAAATCCAAGTTTTGGTTTTTAAAGAAAATATAAATGATTTCTTTAAGAGATGAATTAGACTATATTCATAAACATAATTTAAAGAAAACATTAATTTGCTATGAAAAAATTATTTGATGGTTCAACTGTTGTTTTGTGGCGTGATTATAAGTATTGTCCATATTGATTAGTGGTAAACACAAGTAGATCTTTTGGCATATGATTTTGATACTAATAATTCATCAAATAAAAGTATTGAACATCATAAGATGTTGTTTTAATAAATGCAACAACATTATCGACAGTCCCCAAAATGTTTGATTAAATTCAATTAATTAGTAGTATGGTGTGACCTCATAATTATGTTAAACTATGTAGGATATTATACCTATAGTTAAATAAATGGTATTTAAAGGTTAATTATACCTTTAGTTAAGGGAGTTGTATTGAAAAAAGAATTTAAGTTAATTTCAATTAAGTAAAGCAATACCTAGTAAATAACATTTGTATATTGTTTGTTCTCATGTTTGTCATTAGATTTACACGATAAAAAGTCATATGTTTAATATAAAACAAGGCTTGAATATGACTACATCTTTGTAATAAAAAATATTTAAGTATTCAAACTTAAAGTTATGGATTGGAGAATAAGTTTAAGGTTGAAATAGTGGGTAATGCCAAAATTCCCTGATATACATTTTGTCCACGTAATTACTAATGTAGTCAAGTTTGTTAATATTCAAATAAGGGGTGATGTTAATTTAAGAAGTCTTGGTCAATTAATGAGTATAATGGCAATCTAACTTGGAAGATGTTTGAAATTATGATCAATATATGTATATGTGGAAGAATAAAGTAATATTAAGGAAAATTACTGGATAACCTTAAAATGGATTAAGGCTTTCATAATAACTTACACTCAATATATAAAAGGGTATGTATATAAGATATGTAAAATGTCATATTGATTGACTGTAGGATATACTTTTAAATGATAATTATTAGATATTCCTTGCAGTACGCATGTCAAGTCTATAAAGAACTAAAACATGTTAACAATATTCATAGTTAGTAAAACTTATGATGATATTTTCTAACTACCACAAAAAAAGAAGAAGAGAATTACAAGTGTTGAATCCAACAAATGTAATCCTAATCTATTCACAAATGAATTGTATATATCAATGATTAGGGTCAAATTCATAAGGACTCGTAAAGCTTGTCTCCTTTACCAATTTAAGAAAAAAAAGAAGGAAGGGAGAATTTTAAAACAAAAATTGAAATTTATTAAAGGTAAAAATAGAAAAACTATTTAAGAATGCAATTTAATGAAATCAAATGATAGTTATTATCTAGCCCAAGGTATAATTTTATTACTGATTCTTTGAATTGATCATTAATGCTAAGATAAACTAATTTACTTTTAAATAAACTAGTTTTGGTTGTCTAACAACCTTGCTCTCCTTGCTTCCTCTTTAACCAAAACAAACTCATTAATTAATTCTCTTATTAACAAACAACCCAAAACAAGTTCTTAAGACTTAATCTTTGACAACATAAAAAACTACATACTACCAATTCTAGCTAATATTCATATAAGCTCAATTTATTTGGACTAGATTATATATCCATATAGCATGTGTACAATATCTTATATTGAACCATGCTATTTCACCACTTGGTATTAAAAGCGATCAAAAAATTGCAAATTTTATCATTCCAGAAGATAATATATTATTTTGATAAAATAATGGGACTTTTTGTATCAACCAAATAAAAGAATAATTTTAAAATCCAAAAAGATACATAAATATTAAATAGTCAAAAAGTAAAAAAGAAAATTTAGATCTTTACAATTCCTTATGAATTAAACTTCAGCTAATCTTTGGGTAAAAAAAAAAAGAGGTTAGTTACACATGGTTCTTAAAGACTCCATAAAAGAAAATAAAAAACTATCCTCGTAACAAACATAAAAAGAAGATGAAAAACAAGGATGATACAGAGATAGATGGTTGCCCCCTTCCTCTTTTACTTATAAATAATTTCAAAATCTCATCTAATAATCTTTCTAAAAGAAAATACAAGCTAAAAATCAAAACTAAATCTAAAGAATCCAAGTCCCATTGGGATTATTCTATTAAAATATATTCTTCCTAAACAAGACTCCTAAACAGAGCAAAATAGGAGTAGAAATAAATAGGGTTTGTTAACTTTAAAAGTGCTCTATCCATTTAATCATTTTAAATCTTGGTCCATTAAGGCATAGTCACATCTTATACTATGACATCTTAAACTTTTCTCCTACAGGCCTTCATTCTTTTCCAAAAATTGCAATTGTTGTTTCTTTTTTTGCTAAATTTATATCTTTAAGCACAATTTAATCTAAATCTCCATTCTACTCATGAAATAAAAAATATATAATTATATTTCGATTCCAGCAAATGATGATGCTATAGCTTCAATTCGATTAGCTCTAAAGAAATAAGTAAAATCTTTTTGATATTGGTTTTTTTAACCAATATATAGTGATCTAAGAGTAAAAGTTTGGGTTATAATAGATTGTCATGTAGGAATTCAAACATCTTATTATTTAATTAAATACGTTTATAGTAGGTCTATATAATATAGTTGCTTTTTGTATCAAATTCTTTAATAAAAATCCTTAAAGTTTAGGTTGTTTAAGAATTATTGAATTTATGAACTCTACTAATCTATCCATTTTTAACTTTGTTCAAACATAACAAACCACTTAAATTAAATCAAAATATCTAAAATGATTTCAAGTTGGACCTTAAGGCTCGTAGAAACTATAAGGTCGAAGTCCTCTTAACTTCTAGACTTTTTCGGTCATCAAGGCAACCAACTATGATCATTTATCAAAGGGCCTCTACACAATAAGATTAAGGATGGCAAATTTGGCCGTAGATTTAAATTTTGTTATTTTCAACGGAACAATCTATAGGTCAGACTTAGGTTTAAATTGACTTGAGAATAAATTACTTTAAGAAAAACAACATTATTCTACTTAAAAGAGTTAGGTCTTGAATAAACTTCGACCTAGGTAACTCAGACTCGGATCCAATTTAAAAAATTATTTCATATTTTTAATTTTTAAAAAAATTGGCAAAGGTTGACCTTTGGGCAAGCCCATTGCCACCCCTAAATAAGACAACCACCAATGCATCTAATACATTAACAAGAGTAACCAAGTAAAAAAATATTAAGTGATCCATTTTATTGGAAAAATTTCTTATTATATATATATATTTAAAAATATATTCCTTAAAAAGTCACTAACTTCACCAAAAATTTTATTTTTTAAACATATTCCGTTTATGACAAAAAATTTGTTAGACTTCAGAAATGGAATAAATATATCTTAATTCACAAAATTAATAAAATGATCGAGATTAATGTAACATTTAATTTTAGCACTTTGATATATAAAATTTTAATTTGTATCAAATTTAGCCTTTTATTAGAGACCTCCTCTGCATCAATTAAATGACATGTCAAAAGGATATATCCTTACGCGTAAATCCAATTTGGGATCAATTAAAACTAATACGTAAATAAATATTATGTTAAATATGTTATTTGTAATTTAATATTTCTTCTAATATCACTTTTCACCTTAACGTTATTAAAACAATGTTCATTGAACTTAAATGAAATGTAAAAGTGATAATAAAGATAACATTACGTACAATAAGAAGTTCCACCAACCATAATAGTGCAGGGTAAGTTGGATTTGTCATCATGGCTTCTGTACTTTACTCATTGGCTTCATTCCGGACCTTTACTTTGTATCGCATTCTCAAACAATGAGTCACAAATCTCCGCAAGTTCATATATCCTTTCAAAGATTTTCAACCGAGAAAGAGATATACTTCCGAGAATTTCCCCCTCAATCTCTCTTATATAATTGTTGCTACCGGACGAGTGATTAGTGTTTGCTGGATTTTGTTTTTCGATTGTTAATAAGGTTTAAGGTGCAGTTTTGCGTTCATGCTGATTCTATGATCTCTTCTTTGGGTATCCTTATATAGGTTTGTTTTCTTGGCTTCATTTGCTCTTTCTTTCTTTCTTTTTTTCCTTCTTCGAGCTAAAATCATAACACATGATCAGTTTGTGATTCTATTGCATTTCACATTCTTTCCGGGTTTTGGGTTAGTGTTCGACGATAACTGATATGGGATGGATTTATATTCTTGTTCTTTTCTTTTTAATTTGGACGCACTGAACTTGTGATTTGAAGATGTATGACTATCAATTGGCGTGAGATATTTCTGTTTGGTTAAAATGCATGTAAAATGTTGTTGCCTAGACCGATTAGTGGAGGAATCAGATTATTGTAACGAGTACTTATGGTGGCATTCCTCCTGTATTTTGAAATAAACCCGTTGTGTTGGTGAATGGGAGAAACTTTTCTTATGTCTTCTTTTTCCCTTTTGTTTTGATACTTCCAAATTGAACAGGTTGAGAAAAAGAGTACATGCTTGATATTAAAACATTGGTACATAGAAGTTGTCCTAGGACATTTCAATGTTAATTGTAATGGGTTATCTATTACTTTGTAAGGTTCTTCGTACAAAAACATGGCTTCATATCTTTTTTATAGTTAATTCAGCCAAATGTGATTCAATGTCTAAGAGTTCGTTAGAGAGTGCACCAGTTATAATTAGCTTAGAATGTGTGCACATACTCATATCTGTTGTTACTTCCTCACTTTGGTGTGTATCTACATCATTTCCTTAGGTCTCTAAACTGTTCATTTCACTTACTTTTGATTTTTTTTAACCTTTTCTTTTATGTCCTCCATAGTGATTTGCTGTTTTTCTTTTTGTGCAAGTTTGTTGTGCTAAAATGTAGTTTTTTTTCTTGTCACATCAATGTTGTATAAAAATGCTCTTATTTACATCAGTGAATGGGTTATGGCTGATTCATTACCATTATCTGGCGATAAAAGCGAGAACAAGCTATGGAAAGGGATATTTGCTTTGGCTGGAATAATGAGCACTCTTGTTATCTACGGTGTTCTACAGGTAATTTAGCTACATTTACAGACTTATATTGGGCAGCATCGCTTCATCTGTGTATGGTAAAATCAATTATTGCATATCGTATAAACATATTATGGGAATTACAAGATATTTCTGGAGATAAAATTACATACTTGAATATAATTTTAACAATTACATGCATTACATACTCATGTGACGTGTGTCACCTATTTCTGCATGATATGTGTGGATATGAATGTATATATGTTTCTGAATAATGAAAACAGGTCAGATTGATTAGGGTGGTTCCATTTATCATTTTAATGTAACATCAATCATTTTGGTACTTAATTATAAAGGAAACTGTGCTGGACATGGACTAATCTTGTATTTGTTGTGGATCTCAATCAGTAGAAATGCCTTCAGCTGATTAATCATCTCATTTTTGGATGGTAATGGAAGATTAGTTGTTAATATATGAGGAGAATAATGATTTTGCTTTTTGGTTCTCTTTGTTGTGAGAACACATTTCTTTTGAAAATATTGTGAGAACACATTTCTATGCATCTAATATTCATGTATGTGCTAATTAATATGATGTTTTCTTTTTCTTTTTTAACTTTATTTTTTCATCCTACTCATGGCTTGAATATATTCATGAGGAGTTCACTTGAAAGTTCTCTTTTTGTAGGAAAAGATAATGAGAGTGCCATATGGAGCAAACAAAGAATACTTTAAGTTCTCCTTATTTGTAGTTTTCTGCAACCACATCACAACATCTGTTGTCTCTGCTGTTGTTCTAGTGGTAAGAAATATTGTTGATCAATTTATGTTTGATGCTCTACTTTTTCTATTTAAGTTGGTCATTGTCATTGTTTGGACTAGGCATGTTAAGCGAGATATATAGTGCACCTGCCATTTAAAGGAGAGGTAAACTGTGGATATGACATAATGCAAAACTTATTTGAGAAAAGTTTTCTGTACCTTTTAGGCAAGGAAAAAGGCGTTGGATCCTGTTGCTCCAGTTTACAAGTACTGTCTCATTTCAGTATCAAACATTCTGACCACAACGTGTCAGTATGAGGTGAATTTCCTTTCCAAGTCTGTGATGCCTAAAAGATATATGGAAAATCTCCTCATCACGAATAAGTTTTCAGAACAATTAATTTAAGCTAAAAGTTGTCATGCTTCCTCTATGCCCATGGTCAACATTATGTTATGTTGATAATACAGATCCAGTTACAATATGTGCCTTTTGCAGGCTCTTAAATATGTCAGTTTTCCAGTTCAGACTCTTGCAAAATGCGCCAAAATGATTCCTGTCATGGTAAGTTTGATTAGCTCTAAATCATTGCGGAAGTTTTCATTCAAATTCTTAGACAACAACAGTTCTTGGATCATGTTTTTCACTTGTGATAGGTACTTATATATTTGTGATCTAGCCTCTTATAATTTCAAACTTCTGAGAAAAGTGCAATTTGCATTATCTGTCCCTGCCTCATGATAATGTTGCTTATCGTCATAAAATAAACCAGTCCACTTGAATAATTTTGCGCATAAGTGATCAAGTGTTATCTGTTTAATGAAAGAGATTCTTAAGTCATTAGACCACATTGTGCCTGCTACCTATTTCACATGCTTAGAGATGTCAATTTTGGCCCGGCCCAGCCCGATTTTGACCCCGGGTTTTCTCCTGGTCACAGGCCGGCTAGCTCTGGTCTGTCGGTCCACTGACCAGCCAGCCCTTGGCCGGGCCGGGCCTGAGCCAACCCAGCCCAAAGACATGCATACATATGCTTGGGTAATTAACGTCGCTGTTCGATTGTTTGGATTGATAAGTTCCACAACCACTTTTGGTTTGTCAGAGGCATGAATGTTTGATATGGTTTGTCAGTAATTTTTGCAAGGATTTAGGGAGATTGTTGCACATAGTCATAGCCTACTAAGATTTCCCCCTTTTTTTGGTTATCATTAGAAAATCTTCTTACTGAATTGCATTAAAGTCGTCTGAGTATACTCCTCAACTCATTGAACAACATGAAAAATACTGATGCAGTAAGTAGTAAAAGATAATTTTGGTTTCATAATAAGTTTTGATAGTTTAGACTTTCGATAAAAATTGTTCCACTTACTTTTAACTTTTGGCCTGCAATTTGACCGTCAGCTTTAGTTTACAACTGGCTCATTTGGTTTTGTATTGTTTTGTGCAGATCTGGGGAACTATCATCATGCAAAAGAAGTACAAGGGAATGGACTACCTGATAGCTTTCCTGGTGACCCTAGGTTGTTCAATTTTCATT
>JAOSBK010032612.1:0-10909 GCA_027568895.1 Erythroxylum shatona | reverse complement strand
TAGTCATAAGGTACCAAGATTCTTTTGTAAGTAATATACATATACATGAAGATGTATGGGAAACATGTATATTATTAAAATCTAAATTAGTTTATTCACAGTTGAATAATGAAGTTGGTCACTTGATTATGATTTAGACTGTAGTATTGCGATTTATCTCTGTGTAAGTAAAAGAGTTTACTTCAAGGGAATGAAGATTTTCATATTACAATAGTAGTTGACTATTGATAATGGCACTATTAAATAAATATGAAATCAAGTATGTTTTTAAAGAATAATGTAGGTCGTTATTTTAATCTTAAAACATACACCTTAACATTCCCTTATTATGAACCACAATCTTGATGAGTGGTAACTCATATGTATTTCATTATAATTCTTCATATGATCGAAATGGATTTTTATAGAGTATCAATCTAGTTTCCTCATGTTGGAGTAATTAATTGATACATATATCAGGAAATATTCACTCAAATGAAAAGTTTATAGTGATATCATCACTTCTAGATCTTTTACGAAGATTGGTGATTAAACTTGCGTCAGTAGTTTGATGGACTAGCTATCTATCAAGTCTTAACACCAAGACGAGATCTTGTGTGTTAATCACCATATAGAGTAAAATGGGAGATCTATAAGGAAAAATCAACATAAGGGCAAAACAGTAATTTTATCCTTTATTATGCGGATGGCTATAATATGGTTCATAATAAAGTTTGCGATTAGACATCTTATTTGAAATATGTGTTCTCATAATATTTAGTAATTCAAGAGTTCATGTTGGACCCTAAAATTTTTTCTTTCGGTTAAGCATGATTTAAAAATAATTCTGGAGTTTTGATAGATTTAATTTTGGAGCTATAACTATGTCAAAGTTAGTGGGATTTATTGAATGGGTAAGCAGAATTAAAGTGTTAATGTAATAAGGAATGTCAAGGACATTTTTAGGAGATCACTTAAACATAAAAGAACATAAGCTTATAGGGAAGGGTAAAATAAACTTTTTAGATTCATTAAGGGTAGAAATAGAAGAAGAATATGTTGTCTTGTTTGTTAAGAAGAGAAAAACGTGAATGCAAGTGGGAGGAGAGTGAAAAACAAAAATAGGAGAGATGAAGAGAGGTTTCGATGAAAGAAGAAAAGAAGAGAAATCAAGGTTGTTAAGGTAGGTTAACCATCTTTTCTTCCTGCTTTATTAAAGGAATGAGTTATGTTGCGGACGAAGGAGTTAGAGAGGAAAAAGAACATAAGCTTATAGGGAAGGGTAAAATAGACTTTTTAGATTCATTAAGGGTAGAAATAGAAGAAGAATATGTTGTCTTGTTTGTTAAGCAGAGAAAAAGTGAATTAAAGTGGGAGGAGAGTGAAAAACGAAAATAGGAGAGATGAAGAGAGGTTTCGATGAAAGAAGAAAAGAAAAGAAATCAAGGTTGTTAAGGTAGGTTAACCATCTTTTCTTCCTTCTTTATTAAAGGAATGAGTTGTGTTGTGGACGAAGGAGTTAGAGAGGAAAGGGTGTGTAGAGAATGAAAAATTTGTGTTGGAAGAAGATGGATTTGGAGAACCCAATTGATTTTAGGGTTTCTAATCTAAGTCTTAAGTTTTCTAACCTAGATGGGTTATGGGTAGGATAGGTTTGAGTTCAATTTGTGTTTGTTGAAATTTTGTGATTTTTTGAAGTTTGACTTTTATTGGAATGTTGTTTTGAATGGAACCTTGGTTGTTGTAGAAAACCAAGGGAATCCTACCTAAGAGCAAGGGGAAAGGCAAAATTGACTTGGATTTCGCAAGCTAATTAAGTTGGTAACATATTTATGGTTATAGTATAATTGGGAAAATTCTTGCCTATGTGTGTATGATGCATTTGAATGTTATGTGCTATGAGTGTTAATCTAAATTGAAGAGTTCTGGAATTATTGAATATACGCACATATATATACATATGCTTGAGTTTGTGGTCAATTGCTAATGGCTATAAATATATTAGCCACTGAGCTGTGTAGCTCACCCCACTATTCCCTCCTCAGGTGTAGAACAAGAAGGTTAACAATCCTTGCAAGGCATCAGAAACTCCAAGATATTAGAAACTTGTGTAACTAAGTTAGTTCGATCACTTTTGGATAGTTTTATAAGCATGTTAAACATTGAGCATCCTATGCATGTTGAATTATGTGTAAAGATTTTAATTATAATGTTAAATATGTAATTAAAGTTATGTATGAAATTCTTTTGATTTGGAAAATGAGTTTAGAACTAAAAAGTTCCATAAGTGTATGTGCATCATTGTAGTTGTACATTTCAAAATCCAAGTTTTTTCTAGGTGTAGAAATTGTGTGCCGACTTCAGGGGAAACATTGGACTAATTGAGGCAAAATTAGTTAAAGTTGTCTTCTGGAAAGTTGTAGCTTATCTTTCTAGCTTTCCAACGATATATAGTATGAAATTTTCGAACATCAGAGTCGAAAATTTTGATCTTCATGAGTGGAGATTCTCAAGAGAGTAATTTGCTTCGTCTTAAGAGTCACTTCATCTTAAGTTGATTTTGCTTTGTCTTAAGTTGACTCTGCTTCATCTTAAGTTGACTCTGCTTCGTCTTAAATTAACTTTGCTTCGTCATAAGTTAACTCTGCTTCATCTTAAGAGTCACTTCATCTTAAGTTGACTTTGCTTCGACTTAAGTTGACTTTGCTTCGTCTTAAGAGTCACTTCGTCTTAAGTTGACTTTGCTTCATCTTAAGTTGACTTTGCTTCGTCTTAATAGTCACTTCGTCTTAAGTTGACTTTGCTTTATCTTAAGTTGACTCTGCTTCATCTTAAGTTGACTTTACTTTGTCTTAAGTTGACCATCTGCTTCTTCTTAAGTTGATTTTCTGCTTTTTCTTATGTTGACTAAAACATATTATGGTCTAAATATGACCCTCTAAATGACCTAATCTGTCTTTGAGACCTTCATAAAAGTTATAGATCTTGAAGTTCTTTTTCAAATCATTCAAAGAAAACCTTAATCTGAGTTCTTTAGTGAAAGTTATTTTAATTTTCCCAATTCATCTCTGGTTTCATCTGATACTATTATCTGCTCCATTTTTGACCCTTCAAACAATAGAATATGTCTTTGAGGTCTTCATGAAAGTTGTAGACCTTGATGTACTATTTCAAACTATCAAATAAAACCTTAAAATGAGTTTTATATGGAAGGTTATGACAATTTTCCCAATTTGTTTGCTTTTTTAATGCGTCTACTTTTTCGTTTGGTATCATCTAATCCTATCATCTACTCCATTTTTGACCTTCCAAACAATAGAATCTGTCTTCAAGTTCTTCATAAAAGTTGTAGATCATTAAGTCCTCTTTCAATCCATCTAAAGAAAACCTTAATCTGAGTTCTCTAGGGAAGGTTATGAAAATTTTCCTAATTCATCTACTTTTTCAATTCCTCTGTTTTTTGTTTAGTTTCGTCCGATCCTATTTTCTGCTCCATTTTTGACCTTTCAGACGATAGAATCTGTCTTCAAGGTATTCATGAAAGTTGTAGATCTTAGTCCAAACTATCTAAAGAACACCTTAATCCAATATCTGTAAGGAAAAAATTATAGCAATTTTCCCAATTTGTCTACTTTTTCAATTCGTCCGACTTTTCAATTGGTTTCGTCTGATCCTATTGTCTACTCCATTTTTGACCCTCCAGACAATAGAATTTGTCTTCAAGTATTCATAAAAGGTTATAGATCTTGAAATCTTTTTTCGAACCGTCTAAGGAACATTTTAATCTGACATATACATAAAAAGTTATGTCATTTGTCTCTAAATAAGTTCAATATGGTCAAGAGCAAGTACTGTTCTAGTTTAGTGACTCCGAATGCTACGCTTTGAAAGCGAGTTCCAGCAGTTCAACTAATTTTATTTAGTGGAATGACATTTGGTTAATAAGCTAAAATTAATTCTAATAAGATTAAATAATTCTAGGCTTATTGGAGCTTGAAATATAAAGTCCAATTAGATTCCCCACTTGGCTTAGGTTATCAATCAAAATAAGAAATATATATAGAGGTCTTAAAGCCTATGATTGAATGTTGGGCTTGCACTAATGAATTGTTAATTGGAAGCTTAAATGAACATTTAATATTGGGCTAGACTTTAGTTTGATTTGATTAATTAGATTAATTAAATTGAAACAAAGTTATTAAAAAAGGGAGGGCATATTTCGAGATTTTTATAGCTAAATGTTCAACTGCACATTTAGCATTGAATTGCTAAATTTAAGACGGTTTTTATTATGCTTCATCATCATTAAATGGAGTAATGATATTATCATTACATGGTTTAATGGTTGTCTTTTAATGATGGCATGTAATGTAACTTTTTAGCATTCATTTGATTAAAGAAAGGAAAAGGTGCATTTGATGCAATCTCTCTCCCTTCTCTTAGGTCATAACCGAAAATGAGAGGGTCTCATTTAGGTTATTGGTCTTTTCATATAGCCATCTTAAACAAACGAGAAGATTCTCATTTATTGGCTTCTTTATGATTGATTAAAGAATGAAGTGATGCATTGAATGCACTTCACTTCTTTCTTTCATGTTAACCAAAATTGAGAAGGAGCGAAGAGGTGTTCTTGCATTTTTTTACTCACTCTCTCCTCTCTTGCATAGCCTATCTGAAACTTGAATGAGAAGGGTCTCATTTTGTCTTCAAGATTTCTTCTCCTATCCTACCATAAGATCTTGGCAATCAAGTTATTCAAGGAGAATAAGTGGTAGATCAAATTGGTTAAGGATACAATAATGAGGAGAGGATACATTGACAAGGAGAGGATACAAAAGCGAGGAGTCAAAGATATAGCAAGGAGTCGGTATATTTATACCATCTTGTTCTTATGTTAATTATTTTCCTTATACTGTATCATGTATGGCTGAAATATGTTGATTTGGTTATGTTGTTTCAGTTGCATTTTGATTTTAGAAAAGTTTTGAAATCTACCATTTTAGCTAAATCTTGGATGTTTTTATTTTTGATCCAATATAATGTTGATATGTAATTTAAAAAATTTGTTGAGCATTTTAATAACCTTCATCACAATTGATAATGTACTTCTATCCACTTTAGCTAGGATGATGAGATCATTAGCAAAAATGAGATTATCAATACCTAATTTTCTACATTTGGAATAATACTTAAAATTCTTAGTCCTTTCCATAATTCTCTTTAAAATTTTACTAAACACCTCTATAATAATAGGAAATAAATATAGTAATATTGGAGCACCTTGTCTAATGCCTTCAAAGCTTTTAAATGTACTTGTAGGCTTTTTAATGATTGAGATTCTAAAAAAAAGGTGTAGTAAAGCATAATTTCGTCTAATCAATGAAACAATCTGAAAAACCCAGGGCTCTCATGCTATTATAAAGAAGATTCTAGTTAACATTATCATAAGCCTTCTTTATATCAACTTTCAAAATACAATTCTTACCCCTTTTATTTTTGCTTGGAATAGCCCTTCATAAACTCTTGTATGAGTATAATGTTATTACCCATTTCTCTACCAGGTATGTAAGCCCCTTATTCACTATCCACTTAATTGTTTAGAATCAATATTAGTCTATTTACCATGATTTTGGAGGCAATTTTATCGATGGTGTTACAATAAGAAATAGGCTTGAAGTCTCCAAAATGTTTTTTTTTACCAACTTTAGGAATTAGAGTGATGAAATTGTTATTAATATCCTTGTGCATCCAATTCTTTTTAAAGACTTCTAGGACAACATCCTGTATCATATCTTTATTAATAAGCCAAATTTTCTTAAAGAATAACATATTGATGCCATCTAGTCTAGGTGCTTTATGAGGACTTAAACATTTTACAACCTCTCAATTTCTAGTCTTGTTATAGGCTTGGAAAGAATTTTAGCTTACTGGAAGAGATGGTTCTAATAATTATGCTTTTCAATAATTTAATTAAACAATAATCATTAGTAGGGACATTCATAATGCCAAAGAAGTAGTTGAAAGCATCTTGTTTTAGCAAGTCTTGATTATCAATGATTTGATTGTTAATCAATAAATTGGAGATTCTGTTTGCACATTTCCTAATAATCATTGATTTGTGAAAGAAAGTAGAGCTCTTATCACTGTGTTTGAGCCATTTAATTCTTGATCTTTACTTCATGAAAAAGTGATCACAATTCAAAGCCTTTGAGAGATTAGACATAGTTTGTTTTTATCCCTGAGCATTATGGAATATGGATTTTTATATATATAATCTTATACAAAAGATAAACCCCTTTTACTTGTAGCAATAAAATGACGAACATTTCTTACATTCTCCCTATATAATACTTTGAAACCTTGTTTGAAAATTTTCAATATTTGTACATATTTGTGCCGCTTTGAACCCTATGCCTCAGTACATTTACCTTTCCATAGAGCATTCTCAATGCATGGAACACTAATAAGAAAATTGTTAAATCTAAAAAGGTATTTGAATCTTACAAATTCTTTTAAGGTGATTATTAGTGAGTGATCTAACAAGCTAGTATTGGGAAACACTGAAAACAGTCAAAATTGGCTAAACTTTTGTCCAATTTTTTCCTGATAAGTTCAATCACTATTGTTTGTTGTTGCAAGTGTAAATTTTCTCCAAATATCATATTAGAGACTTCAAAATCTGTCAAACATTACCTCAAAGTCACAACAAGTAGTCTTATTATCATAAAGGCCCACAACTTCATTTGAAGAAATAATAGCATTAAAGTCACTAGTGAGTAGCCATGATTTATGTATTTTATTTAGAATCCTTCTAATAACATCCCAAGAGCTCACTTCTTTGATATTCATTATTGTAAGCATATAAGAAATAAATCTAATAGGCAATTCTTGTGGTTTTATAGCAAACATTAGTGTGCGGATACTTCAACTGAATGGCTATAATAGAATACCAAGATTCTTCCATTAGGGTGTTGATTAAAATTAGAAATATCTTTCCAATTATTACTAAGCAACTTCAAAATATCACAATTAACAACTCTAATTCTAGATTCCAAAATAGCTAGAAGATCATGTTCTTTTTTGGTAATAAAGTCTCTAATGAATAACTTCTTAGCAAGAGCATTAGCTCCTTTGATGCTCCAAGGTATAACTTTTATGTCTTTTTGCGTTGAATATGTGATTTCTTTTTCTTAATTTCACCCTCCTTATAAGTAACTTGTTCCTCTATCTTCTCCAACCTTAGAGTATTCAACAATACTTCCTCTATATTCAGTGCATTTGAGGAATTTTATGGTTCCAATGATTCATTCATAATTTAAGATACCTCTCTCTCATTGTTGTCTACATGTTTAGCCAACATTTTCTCCACTTTTTGATCTATTTTGTTATTGTGATCAATATCATGAATTATAATCAATTTTATCAACATTCTTTAGTTCGTCAAACAAACCTATCTTGAAAAACTTGCTAGTAGGAATCCATTTCATTATAGGCTCATGAATGTTATGTTTCTATAAATAAGTGACTCTTAAACTATCCTCTATAGATTTAAGTTGCTCATTCAGTTTACAATGGTTTTAGTTTCTAGTAAATGATACACAAAGCTAACTGTAACACATAATCTTGCAATGTTGATTTTATATACCTCAATTGTTTCTTGATACATATAAATGGGTCTGCTAATATAGCTAGCCAGATAACTTAACCTATTGGTTGTCCAATATTCTAAAGGAACGTCATGAATACTGATCTATAAAGGTGTGCTATCCTGTTTAATCTCCTCAATTTTTAGACTTAACCTCTACATTTATAATATAATTGGTTTTTTTTGCATGCCAAGGACCTGCATCAAGCACCTTGCTAGCATTCTCCTTACTTATAAATTTAGTAAAAAAAAAAGTATCATCACTATTGAAAAGGATATCCATCAAACCATATTGCTTCCAGTTGGTCATTGCTTAATGCTTCACCACTAAGAAAGCTATTATCTTACCAAGGTAAAGCCTATTAATGTTGCACACCATGTTTGTGCGCCTACTATTGTAACTTCAATAAAAGGAGATACCACTAGTTGATCTTTAACTCTGCCTAGAGGAAAGTAGCTTAATATAGCATAAGGGATGTCATTTTTGACCACTTACACCCATGTTTTCTTAAATTTTGAGGAAATAACAATGCCAAAAGTTGGCTGAGGAGTAGCTTGTAGTGGCAATTGAACTAAAACACAAGTAGTTTAAGTTGAACTTATAGGCAGGAAACCATTTAAAGTGTCTGTTTGTCCGGTAGGTAAAGACAAGACATAACAATTAAAATAGGAGGATTTATAGCTGATATGGTCTTATGGAATAGGATTTGATTCTATTAGTAGTTTGGTATGAACGAAGAAATTTTGAATGAAAGGATCAGAACACACGGTATAATCCCCTATTGTTGAAATATGGGGTCCAAAAATCTATCTGAATTTTATTTTTTAAGTGTATTAGCAACACTTTTGTCAAACAGTTAATTAAATATAAGGAAAAGCCATATAGCAACATCTACGATTGGGTGAACCCAAACTCTTTTTTTAGCCTTAAGTGAGACTTATATTACATTGCATTATATTGTCTTGCTTTTAGTTATGTGTAGTAGATAAGAAGATAGTGCACACTCTCATCCTATGTTTGGGCCTAGACCCCCAAATAGTGAATTAAGAGTATAGTGAGAAATTAGTAGTGCATTTCATGCTCATGCATCATAGTATATTCACACACATATGAATATTTATTTTGATACATTAAAATAATTATTCATGCATTTATTGACATTTTCTAGGTATAAGTGATTTTTAATGTGATTAAAGTGTGAATTTTGGATTAATTGTGTTACAAAATTTATTGGGTGATAATAGTTATTATTTCAAAATTTTGTGAATTTTAGAAAAATTTATTGAAATTTTGAGGTATTTTAGACTAGGAAAAATATTGAAATAAGTGATAAATAGAAGTGTGACAATTATATTAGAAATTAATTGACAAATGAACAAATTATGGAGTGACAAATGGATAAAATCATGTGTGACATGTGGACTTATAGCTATGAGACAAATCGTAGCTTATCTAATGGACAAGTTGAAGACATGCAATGGAGACATGTGTTAAAACACTAACGAAACACCTAGGCACGTTTTTGGCAACGAACAATTCTGCATTTGTGAACTTCGTTCTTGCTTTACCATCACCGAAACAACATCTTGTTCATTTATGTATATTGGCTTTTGGATAATCTATCAATGCTACACCTTATGAAGTATTCTAACATTAGAGGTTTTTGACTGTTACTAAATCCTGGTGTTTTTTGATACACTCATATTTTCATATATGTTTAGGACTTAATTCATAGTCATTTACATTCATTTTATGTTTATCTATGGTTGGTTTATCATGTTTTAGCATTATTTGAGGTCCATTGACGTAAAATGCATAAATGATAAAAATAGACTTGAATTGCACTGTTTTTGCGTTTCTGGCAGACTTGACCTCTAGTCATTGTGGGATTTTTATCTCAAGATTGGTTAAGACAAAAATTATGAAATTTCATAAGTAAATGCTTGACTCATTGACGGATTTTTTGGGACCAATTGCAGAATTTTGGAGCTGGAATTTAGGAGAAATAAATTAACGAAAATTCACGTCATATTGTAGGGCGCTAGAATGACCTATCGACGATGTTTTGGCCATAACTTTTGACTCAGATGTTGAAATCCCGTGATTCAAGTCTCATATCGAAGCTAACTCAGAGACGAAGACACTGATAAAATTTGAGCTTCTAAGTCATCACCGTTTAATTTTTATACACTGACGAAATTGACCTTGAAAAATCCATTCTGCAGCTAGCCCATGCACCAGAGATGAAAACAAGAAGCATGGCTGAGTTTGCGTGAAAGGTGGACCAAACCATAATTTTTTATTTGTCATATCAAGGTATAGGATAGAAGAGTTGAAGCAATTGGTAACGTGAAGCAGTGACGGCAGCAGAAAAAGTTGAAGAAAAAGAAGGAGATTATGCGTGAAGTGAGGCATGCAGAAAATGATTTTGAATACATAGAAACATCCAAATGGAGATAACTGGTGGCGTGGACATTGGATGGAGAGAAGACAAAGGAAAATTGCTACATGCGTTGAAGAGACTGGTGCAGAAAGTGAAGAAAGAAAACAGCTGAAACGTGATTATAGGTGAATCAAGCAAGCAGCTGGTGGCTTAAAAAGAAAATAACAAAAAGACAAAGCAGCCTTTGTTGAATTGTCATCCATTCCTTCAACTAATGCACAAACAGCTAGCCCCCACCAGCAAGACACAAGGCCACTGCCAAGCCAACACACCATTCACCAACTTACAGCCTCCATACAAGCAAAACACGCAACTCCAATAAGCCTCCATAATTCACATACTTCACCATTCCACAAAAGACTCCAACAGCAAACCAAAGCAACACCCCTTCCTCAACTTTTCATTCACGCAACCAGCTCCACAACAACGGAGATCACGCACAAGAGAGGGTTGTTTATGTTCTCTCCATTCACTCACCAAACTTCACACCTCCACCAACAAAACAGCCTTCACCACTAGCCTTCAAAAACGCAACTCCACTCTACTGAAACACAAAAGCAGCAACTCTCCTTGGATTCACCTCCAATCTTCCATAACGCAAGCTGTTTTCGCGCAAGCCTCCATCGCCATTCATCGCCAAGGAAACAACCACGCAAAGGAGTTTGGAAAGCTTTATTCTTCCTTTATAATTTATTCCTTATGAATTTGTCTAGCATGTATATTTTTAAATTGTTCGGCATGATGATTTGTGGCTAAAACTTTACTTTCTCTTAGGGATTTGATATTTTTGATGATGCTTTAATATTAAATTTTGTTAGAATCCATGATTGAATATTCATAT
>JAOSBK010032611.1:0-10911 GCA_027568895.1 Erythroxylum shatona | reverse complement strand
AGAAAATCAATTATGAATGGGTTAATGAATATGTTCTATTTTTAGATAATGATCAAATATAGATCATGAATTGATTTATGAATGCTTTGGATTTGAAATGGAGTTGAGAATGAGAAGTGATGAGGTAGAAAAGGTGATCTTGGTATGAGTTGTGTTAGGGTAAGATTTGGAAACAAAATTTGGTAGTTAAGCTGGAAAATGTTGCAGCAACATGATCTCTGAGTATACTTCTGTGTTTTAGCCATAGCTTGCTCTATAGTTATTCAATTGAGATGATTCTTAGTTTGAATTAAACTAGAGACATATGGCAACATTTCTTATGAAGACAATTAATTTGAATTCTATCTTTAAGAGTCCCAAAATTTGACATGAAATTAGGAACTGGGTGTAGCAAAATTTGTGGATAAATGTTTATGTTGTGTTATGTTTTGAGTGTATGAGAATGTGTTATATTTTGGTTGTTTACGATCAAGTGGGGAATATGAAATGTGAATGGATGATGTTGAGTTGAAATTGGGTATATTTGAAGAAATTATCCACTTGAAATGATGAATCAAATGAGTTGAGAATTGGGAGTGAATGAAATCTAATTGGTATTTTGAATGGTTATGGAGTAATATTGCATTAGAAAAAGGTGAATTTGGGAAGATCAAGAGTGAAAGTGATGTTAGAATGGGTTTAGAATCCATTGTAGGGGTTTTGGAGAAGGATAATTGAGTAAACTCGAAGGTTACATGGTCAGGTCATGTAAATTGACACGACCGTGTGTTTTTGATGCAAAAACATTACCAGACCCGAAAGAAACACAGGCTACCTGTGTGAATTCACACGGTCGTGTGTTTTGGCAAAATCTCATTTCAGAGTCTTCATAAAAGTTGTAGATCTAGAAGTCCTCTTCGAAACTGTCTAAAGATGACATTAATCCGAGATCTACAGCAAAAGTTATGGCATTTTTCCCAAGAGATGTTTGTTTATGAATGATTGACTTGTCAATGTTGTACAATGAGATGTTTAGGCTTGTTAGTGATATTAAAGAAGCCCAATTGAAGTAGGATTGAGTTATTAACATAAGGAGAGTGTTCTAGGTGTTAGGGAAAGATTCAAAGATCTTGATAATTGGTTATGAGACATGTATTAAGGATATACACCCGGGAATATCATTGAACATGCATTGTACATATTTAATATATATATATGTGTGCATCAATAGACACTTATACAATTGTGCAAAATTGTGATGTGTATGCTTTGCATGATATAGAGGAATATATGGAGTGCCATCATCCAGATATTTCCAGAACTTGGAAGCAAATGCTAATCTGGAGCATACTGTGAGTTGACTTAGATGGTCTCATTTCATTGTTTATTCTGTTTTGAATTTTGTATTGATTGACTACTGAATGATCATATGAATGTGATTGATTGTGTTGATTTCTGAAAAAAAAAAAGGTCTGATAATTGTAAGGTATGAATGAGATATTGAAGTGCTCCTTATATGTGAATTTGATGAAATACGTGATACATGATTTGATTGTTAAATGCTAGACCTAGTTTCGAAGAAAAATGTGAATATGCATGATAATGAAAAAGTGATACTCAACTTAAATGTTGAATGCCGAACTTAGATCTGATGCAATGTGTAACTAAAAGAAAGTGACTAATTGAGTATATGTGATTGATGCATTTCATTACATGAATGCATGAAAGATAAAGGCAGTTGTGACCAAAGTAGCCACCAAAAAAGAGCTTAAAGCTCATAATGTGAAAAAAGAGCCTCGAGCTCAGAAAGTGATTAAGAGCCAAATACTCACTATATAAAATGAGCCTAGCAGCTCCAATGAATACAAAACAGTTATTAATGAGCTTGGTATCCACAATAGATACAGGACAGTTATTAATGAGTCTGGTATCTACAATAGATACGGGACAGTTATAGGCACTCAGTCACAATAAAATAATAAATGAAAGTGAGTCTCATGTGCATTGCATATAAAATTGATATGTATGTTTCAAATGAACAAAGTGAACTAGACTGCTCTGAATGTGAATTGTGAAATAAGTGATCAAAATGATATGTGATGCTATTTGATCATAATTGAAATGATGTGAATTAAGTGATTGCATGATCTGTATATATTTTATGATTGAGTGAGCCATCGAGGATGGTCACTCATTGAATTCACAAAACTTACCCAAAATTTACAATTATGTTTCAGGCTCAGAAGAGTACCCCATTAGGTAAACATGAGTATACCTACTGCATTCAAGTAAGAGGTAGAGGTCGAGATCAGTTTGCATCTGCACTATATTTCTTTATTTTTGTACCAAATTAAGTCTTCCACAATTACTGTATCTTGTATATTTGAATATATTTGATGTGTATAACTTCCCAATTGGAAATGTTTTGCAAAAGAGATTGATCAAAGTGAAATAAATAGTTGTGATTTTGAGTTTTATGAAATAAAAGTATAGGCCTAAATGGTTATTGGAATTCTGATGATTGTATTGCTGCGATTGAAAATGTTTTTGAATAAAAGTGGGTTTGATTACTGATTTATGTGTACGCGTGAAAAAAATACTGAGTTTTGAGTGTCTGAGTATCAGAATGAGTATGTTAGCACGCTACCCTCGTGGGGCATGGACTCAGATATCACTCAGAATGTCGGGTACGTGTCTTGCAAAAGTGGGGTGCTGCATTAGTTGGTATCAGAGTCCAGAATTACTATCTTCTATGGGCGTTTTCTAAAATATGTGTTAGGGTATATGCATTTTTGTCATGTCATAACTGGCAGTAGTATCTGATCCCCAGTCTGAGTTGCATTCATATGAGTCACACGCATGAGTATGTATTAAGAGTTTGAGCTGTTAGAAGCATTGAGAAGAATGATGATTTGTCATAATATGAGAAGAGGAAGGTTTAAGGATATCTAAGAAATGAGTCAAAGGATATGGTTGGATATAATAGATAAAGATTCAGCGCATTTGTATTAGTGGAAGTATTATTGAATATGACATCAATATTGTATTTTGGTGATATGTCCTCGAATGTGATATAGATATGAATACACTGTCATGGATTGTTTGAGGAAAAATAAGGATTTAAGTAGAAATGATGAGATTAAAGAGTACAAGCCAAGTTGAAAGTGACCTTGAGAGGTTGAACTTGGACTTGAAATGATTGTTTGGAAAATGTGACAAGAGTTATAATCCCCCATAAGCATATATTAGAGGAATTGAGATCACAATTACATGATGATTTTTAGACATTTATAATTTTGAATTAATTCAAGAGGTACATGTGGAAGATAAAATAAATGACCATTGGAAGATAAGATAGAAATGAGGAAAGAATAAAAAGGGAATGAAGTAGACATAATTGACTTTACGAGAGATGATTGGTGTGTAGTAAGGAGAAAGTTAGAAATGCATATAAGAGAGGATTTTATGTATGCATGAGATTAAGAAAAAGATGAGGAATCAAACGGGAAGAGTGAATGCACTCCATATGATAGTTGAATTATTATGAAATAATGTAACACTAAAAGAGGTAAATTCTAGAAAATTAAGGTAAGGTTGATGTTGGCATATGTCGATGTAAGGAAACCCTTATTGTGGCAAGGATAAAGAGAGAAATATTGTCTAGGATCATTTGAGATCAAAGTATTACTACTGTAAGATAATTAGAGATATGTTAGAAATAAATCTCTACATAGAATGAGATGACATTAATGATACACACCTAAGCATATGTGATCGTGTCTACTACATCATTGAGTTTTGATGCATAAAACATTATGACCGTGTACAAAATAATAGAAATTGATCTTCTTAAGGTACTAAGAATAATCAATGAGCGATGATTAAGACAGTTGATTGATAAGGATTATATGAATGGTATCGATGATAATAGCCAGAAATTTTCTTTCAAAGAAGAATTTCCTTAAATTACGTTAAGTTGATCAGACGATTCAATGTAAGAGTGATCAATGAAGAAACAAATCAGAAATGAATATGCAATGAATCAAAAGTGAATATTAGAGTCATATCCCTAGTGGAGACTCAGGCATAAAAGGTAAAATATGTTATTGAGAGTATACACATTTTGTTTGATGTGAAGTATTCAACTATATGATTGGATTACTGACTTTGAGGAGACATTATTGCTAATGTGAGGAGGATTTAGGTCCACATTATATTTTATGTAAATATGTTCGGGAGATACAAATTATATTTGATGAATGTGTTACCAACACAGGAAGTTATGATTGTAAATAAATTGAAATGTGTGGAGAAACTAGTATCAATGAATAAACATTAGAATAAGTTAATGTGAAATTAAAGAAAATCGAATGAATGTGAGTCTCACGTGCATTGCATATAAATTTGATATGTTTGTTTCAAGTGAACAAAATGAAATGTGTGACCGCTCTGAATGTGAATTGTGAAATAAGTGATCAAAATGATATGTGATGCTATTTGATTATGATTGAAATGATGTAAATTAAGTGATTACATGATCTTTATGTATTTTGTGATTGAGTGAGCTATCAAGGATGGTCACTCAATCGATGGTCACTCATTGAGTTCGCAAAATTTACCCAGAATCTACAATTATTTTTCAGGCTCAGAAGAGTACCCTGTTAGGTAAACGGAAGTATACCTACTACATTCAAGTAAGAGGTAAAGGTCAGGATTAGTTTGTGTCTGCAGTGTATTTCTTTATTTTGTACCAAATTAAGTCTTCCACAATTATTGTATCTTGTGTATTGAATATATTTGTTGTGTATAACTTTGCAATTGGAAATGTTTTGCAAAAGAGATTGATCAAAATGTAATAAATAATTGTGATTGCGAGTATGTATGAAATAAAAGTATGGGCCTAAATGGCTATTGAAATTCTAATGATTATATTATTGCGATTGAAAATGTTTCTAAATAAAAGTGGGTTCAAATTTTTTATTACGGATTTCCACGTACGTGTGAAAAAAATTGTACTAAGTTTTGAGTGTCTAAGTATCGAAATGAGTATGTTAGCATTTTTCCCTCGTAGGATACAAACTCGGATCTCACTCAGGATGTTGGGTACGTGTCTTGCGAAAGTGGGGTACTACACTTATTGTACAAATCATTTTATGATTAATAAAGGCATTTTTATTATTTCGATGTTCATACATTTATGGATTTGATGTTGATCTTAAATTGATTTAATGAAGCCCTTAATACAAAACATAGCATGGAGGAAATCATGATAATGAGATTCCTACCGTGTGTAATTATGTTAGTATATAAACTTTCCCTAGTCATAGGATTAATGAGATGGGATATCATTAATCCAGATAGACTAGCACATGTTACACTCCTTGATTGGATCAAGCAGTAGATCTCACAAGCTATAGATATAAGTTGTTTAGAGTTAACGTATAGATGCTTACTAAATGTAGTAAGTACATTGGATTGATGTACTATGAGACAATCATATGGATATTCTATTCCAGTGTTAATGATAGTCTCATTATAGCAATGGTGCAAATATCTTTTGACTTGAGGTACTCAAGGATATCTCGAATACTAATCCTGTGCTTTGACTTTATTCATCGGTGCCTTTTAGGGGGTTACTTATAGGGTGGTGATTGGGTACAGCTTGAGCTATTCGGAGGTAATTGAGTAGCTAATAAAGGATTCACCACTTCTGACAGAAAGAGATGATACCCATGGACTCTTGTTGGGGTCATTACTCGGGAGTCTCTGACCAGAGTAGATATGTGTCATGAAACGAGTCTTTAATGATACATAAAGTAATGAGATCTTCAGGACAAGATCTAATAACACTTAGACTAGATGTGACATAGTCAGTCTAGTGGGAGCTGACACTTTGACCATATTCTGAACTAAGTGGGGAATAGATGGTGAAAAGACAAATTGCATGACAACATTACGTATTGAAGGGTTCGTAGTCAAATCACAGACTTTTTGGTCAATTGGGGGTCATAACGTGTTGCTAGATACCTCTCTTTACTTACTTGAATTAAATGTTAATTTAAGTGGTCAATATAATCGGGAATCTAGGAGATCCAAAAGATGAGTAAAATGGTCCTGGATGGTGATTCAAGATATGAGAGAGTATTTTGGGATTGTATCGCGATGTGATCGTCGTAGAAAACGTTGCATGGAATGGATTAGAAACAAGTGTTGTTGGTTGCCAATTTGGTCATTAACTTCGCAAACTTCTATTAATGCATGCTATTCATGGTCATTAACTTCCCATAACTTCTATTTATGCTTGCTATTCATGACCATTAACTTCCCATAACTCTCCAATGGTGATGGGGGTTATGGAAGGCTGAATGGTGCAGAAAATATAGATAATTTTCATGCATCTTGTGTAAGACACAAGTAAAAGAAAGATTCTTTTCTCACATACATACTCTTTTTCCCTCTAACTCACAAGAGTTTTTGTCTTTGCTAGTACAAAGAAAGAATTCTAGTCATCTCCTAATGAGGTTTCATCCTTCTATCTTCATGTGGACTTTCATTAGAGAAAGTCTACATTGATCGTTGTACTTTACAACAACCCAATACAGTGAAGATTAAAGAACGCAAGAGATATTTGGAAAGATATGTAAATATCTTACATTTCATGTTTTTATTTTCTATATCTATATGCATAAGTAGATCTATTTTTTTTAGGTTTCATTTTATTTTCGCTGTATATATTTGATATATATTATGTATGAGATTCATGATTGGAATCTTACAGTGGTATCAGAGTCCTCTTGTGCCTTGTTAGATGTAGAATACATGACATGTGAAAACTGTTTTCATGGTTGTGACAACTTAGGGTCCTGTAATGTTTTGTTCGAAATTAATTATAGAATATTCACAATTTTCTTTCACCAATCTGTTCATAAGGTGTATGTGAATGATTCAATGTGATTGAACATAAATTTAATGTGATTAAAATATTTAATTTCGAATTTACAAGAACATACATGAAATATGTCTTTCTACTAGGCGTATGATGTCTATTAGCTAAACTGATGAGGTTACAAATGATTTTCGTAGAATTTGATTCTGGGAAAATTATGTGAACATATTTAGGATGTGTTTATGCCTCTGTAATTTTTGTAGCATTGTTCAAAATATTTTAATAATTTTATGAAACAATTTTCCAGATCTGGACAGTTTTTCAGAAATTGTAGGATTTGTTTTGTTTGATGTTTTTGTATGTTTATATTTTCTCAAAATTTGATTTCCATAAAAATTTTAGAACTCATATTTGTCATTTTTGGTGTCTTATCGGTGTTTTGGTGATCATAATAATTTTTGGGTGATTCCTAAATTATTTTGATCATCATGAAATGACCTAGAGATACTTGGAATTATGATTTGATGTTCTGAAAATTTTGAAAAATTATAGAAATTAATTTTAGTAGAGCAATAGATTTTTTAGTAAGACTAGAAAATTGACATGTACGACAAAATTGAAGTTGTTTAATTTTAGATATCAAATAATTATTTTAAGATAATTAATTATGAATTAATTTCTAAAATTAGGAATTCATGTTAATTAGATTAATATTAATTCCAAATGAAATAACATACAATAGTAATTTTAGCCAAGTTAGTAAAAGGAAGATAGTAAATCCAAGTATTGAATTGGGCCTTTCATGTTAGGATCCATAAGATGTCATAACCAAAATGATGTGTTTACATATATGCATTAAGGAATGCATGGTTAGGAGAATGTGTGGGCTTGCATGATGGATGGTTATAAGCTTAGGCCCAATTTGAATGGGTAGTCCATATCATGCCATGTAGTTACATATATGTATAAGACCATCTAAGTTAAATGAGACCTTAGTCAAACCCTTGACTTAGAATAAAAAAATTAATGTCTTCCTTTAATATGGTGAGAATCAGAGTCCTTTTAAAGTTAGGATTGTTGGGCAAACCCAAGCTTACTTTACACGGATATGTTCGAACCATGAAAATAAGACTTTCAAATTAATGGGTCGGTTTTAACTAGAAGCGTTAGTTTGTTGGGCACAAGATCAACATGGATAGAGGCGAAGTTGGGTAGTATACGTTAGATTTACACATGTGAAGAGTTGATAACTCAATGAGTGTGCACAAATCAATAGTTGATAGCACTAGATTTGATAATTGCATTGGAAATGCAATTGGTATGATCGATACCAACCGGTTGAACTAAGGTGGCTTGTTGGGCAAACCTAAGGTCATTCTTAGGGATATTGGATATCGACCCACTAAGAGAATTTCTCTATGAGTTCTCTCAGATTTATATTTAGGGTTATGAATTCATAAAAAATAGTGGGAGCCATAATGGAAGTTATTAAAGTCCTTATAGACATGCATTTAAGTACATTCTAATTTTCCTCTCTTTGAAGAAAGGCTGCTATTGCCCGAGTCAATACCATGAGTACTAGTGTGAATTTAAGATCATTGATGGAAGTTAAAAATTTGACTGGACCAAACTTCCTTGATTGACTCAGGAACTTGAGAATAGTTCTCAAATCCGAGAAGCTTAGTTATGTCTTAGAAGAACCACTTCCCGATTCCCCTACTGCTGATGCCTCTGATGATAATCGGAGGGCATAGAGGAAGCATCTCGATGATAGTAAGATGACTAGCTGTATTATGTTAGCCACTATATTACTAGAGCTGCAAAAGCAGCACGATGCTATAGATGCTCATACTATAGTCTATCATCTTAGGGAGCTCTTTAATGAGCAAGCAAGGTCCAAAAGATTTGAGACTTTGTGATTCCTTTTCCGCTCTAAGATAGCTAAGGGGACATATCCAGTGTAATACGTACTGAAGATGAATGGCTACATCGAGTGGTTGGCCTCCTTGGGTTTTCTTTTAGATCATGAATTAAGTATTGACTTAATTCTAACAGGTTTAATCGATAGTTACTCACAATTTGTGCTTAATTATTGGATGAATAATATATCCAGCACAATTCCCGAGCTGATTAATATGCTTAAGGCAACTGAGCCATCTGTCCGCAAGGAAAAGGTTGTGATGCTGGTGGACTTTTCTAGTTTGAAGAAAAAGAGCCAAAAGAAGAAGAAGTCTGCAAGGCCTAAGGGAGGTGTCAAGAAAGCAAAGAAGACTGCCTCGAAGGGAACTTGCTTCCACTGTGGCAAGGATGGCCATTAAAAGAGAATCTGCAAGGCCTATTTGGAGTCCTTGAAGCAGAAGAAGGCATTTGATGCCCCATCTACTTCAAGTATTTATGTTATTGATATCCATACTATTTTTGATAACAACATATAGGTATTAAATACCAATTGTAGCTCACACATCTGTACTAATATGTAGGGCTTTAGGAATAGTAGACAACTCAATAAGGGAGAGTTATACCTGCGAGTGGGCAATGGAGCAAGAGTTGATGCATTAGCTGTAGGCACATATGTATTGACGCTTCCTAGTGGGCTTATATTAGAATTGGACAATTGTTTTTTATGTACCTTCTTTGATTAAAAATGTAATGTCTGTTTCTAGTCTTAATAAAGTTGGATTCCATTTAAATTTCAGTAACAATGGTTGTTCAATTTAATTGAATGGAATGTTATATGCTTTAGGTACATTGTGTAATGGTATATACATATTGGATATGTCCAATCCATTCTAAATATCAATAATAACAAAAGAATAAAACGAGATAATATGAAATCGTCTTACTTATGGCAATGTTACCTTGGACATATAAGTGAGAGATCTATGTCTAAACTACACAAGTGTGGTAGTTTAGTGTCATTTGATTATGAATCATATGACAATTATGAATCTTGCTTATTAGTGGACTTTTAGACCTAATGCATACTGGTGTATATGGTCCGATGTCCCTACATGCCAAAGGTGGTTTCGTATAGTTCATTACCTTTTTTTAATAATCATTCTCAATACGGGTATGTGTATTTTATGAGATACAAGTCTGAAGCCTTTAAAAGATTCAAAGAATTCAGAAATGAAGTTGAGAAACAACTTGGGAAAACTATTAATTCACTTTTATCAGATCGAGGTGGTGAATACTTAAGCTAAGAGTTTTTGGATTATCTCAAGGATAATGGAATATTGTCCTAATGGACTCTAACTTACACACCACAACATAATGGTATGTCTGAGAGGAAAAATTGAATCTTGTTAGATATGGTGAGGTATGTGATGGGTTTAACGGATTTACCAAAATCTTTTTGGGAGTATGCACTCGAAAATTCTATTTATGTATTAAACAGAGTCCCATCTAAGTCAGTTAATGTTGCCCTATATAAGATATAGACTAACAAGAAACCCTATCTTTCTCATATGAAAGTTTAGGGTTGTCCTGCTTATGTGAGGTAGATTCAATCAGGATATCCTAAGGAAACTATAGGATATTAGTTCTACCATGTTTTAGAACAAAAGGTGTTTGTTTCAAAACATATTATCTTTTTTAGAGAAAGAGTAAGAAGACAGTGGGAGCAAAATTGAACTTGTGGAAGTTCAAGATGTTCAAACAGACGTAGATCAACTTGTTGAGCCATCTGTCTGTAAGGACAAGGTTGTGATGCAAGTGGACTCTTTTGGTTTGAAGAAAAAGAGCCTAAAGAGGAAGAAGTCTCAAGGGCATAAGAGAGGTGTCAAGAAAGCAAAGAAGACTGCCTCAAAGGGAACTTACTTCCACTGGGGCAAGGATGGCCACTGGAAGAGAAACTGTAAGGCCTATCTGGAGTCTTTGAAGCATAAGAAGGTTACTGTTAGACAACCCTTGGATGCAAGTTGAGATGGCCTCAAATTGACTCATATATGCTGTAACATCCCACCCCCTTACTGGAAGGGTAAAATGGTAAAATTGGCATAGGATGGGATAGATTGGGATTGCATGGGACTGCTTATGCATAATAG
>JAOSBK010032610.1:0-10914 GCA_027568895.1 Erythroxylum shatona | reverse complement strand
AAATATAAAATTTTCCATTATGCTAAACTTAATAATTGTTGTTTTGCTAATCTAAGAATAGGCAAATATAAATACATTCTTCTAGCAGAAAAAAAGATTTCATCAGATATGCATTTCATCATATCAAGAAAAATATTTCATCATATATAATAAAAGTAAGTTGTACGCTCTACAGAATTTAATTCTTATTTTAAAATCAATTTGATACAGAAAAGTGAGGACGCTTTAGACGAGATGGTATACTAGAGACCAAACCACCGATTGGGGCACCCATAATCAACCTATAAATGATCTCATTATAGGGGCTTCTACAAAATTTTAAATAAGGTAAAAAAAGACTCGTTAGAGTTGCAAGATCTGCAATTTTTCTTAGAAAATAAAAACATAGCAGGTGATCGAAAAAAGAAGGGTTATGGGGTTTGTGGTTTAGCAATTTTAATTTTCTTAGTAGTATGTTATGAAATGAGAGTAAATAGGAATAAATTTTTATTGGTAACTATTGCATAAACATTAATATTTTGAGAGCGCATTCTACCAATGGGTGATGCAAAAGAAATAGATCTCGCATTTAACGAATTAATGTATGATGAGGTTAAAGAAGAATTGGTAATGGACCTAGAAGTTGGTGTGGTTAAAGTAAGATACCATGGTTTGTTTGAGTTAGAATATGATGATGCTGTAAATGAAAACCTTGATAAGTGTAAGCCATCTTTAACTATTGATCCTATAGAAGGGTCTTTAGAAAATTATAGTGGTTCTTCAATATCCAACGAAGATACGATCTTGGTGATGGTTAAAAATTTAACAAATGGTCGGATACCCTGTAATAAAACTAAAAATTTGAATCGTACATGAATACAAGACGACACATTACAAAAACAACAAGAATAACGTAAAAGGTGTAACATAAGTGTGCTATTAATATGATGATTTATGTTTAAAAAATACAAAAAAGTGAGCATCTTTCATAAAGATGTTAAAAGTTACATAAAATAAACATAAAATTTTTAAAAAGTTACATACATAAACAAGACAAATACGTATCAATATTACCTTCCATAAATAAGAAAAACAAAGATGGCAGGTCGATTACAAACACTTTGTAAAGTGTGGATGAATAATATTCACCAACAAATTTCAATGTTGATAAACATACATTCATAAAAGTTAAAGCAGACCTAAAAAAACTTGGAAAGGTAAAAAAAAAGTTATGGGGTAGTTTTAGAAAAATTATTTTTTATAAAATAGTTATTATACTTTTATATAGGTCATCACATGAGTTTTAAAAAGCAACATACTCGCATACAAAAGGATCACAAATTGTTCGCAGTTTTTTTGCAATAGTTGATATAGCAACTAAAGTAAAGGCAACAAAGCATGTGAACCTACAAAAATTAAAGCAAAAGATAATCTACAAAAATTATCAAATAAGAAGGATGAAAATAGGAAAAGATATAAAATAAAAAATTATACATGCTCACTTATAGTTTTCGTGAGTGAAACTTCCGATAATCTTGTTTAAAGTGAAACATCTTCAACTAAGAACATTAAAGAAAGAATAAAGCTTCTTAATGAGTTTAGAAGTAATAAATGTCAAAATGAAATTTAGAAAGGACATATGCAAATAATATTGTTAATAAATTCCATCAGGTTTGAAAAATAAATAAACAATTAGAGATAATTGATAGAGTTTAAAAATTACCAAAAACAGGTTTATAACTTTCATCTTGACGCTAAATAAGCAAGCCCTTTTGTGAGTTTAACAGAAAATTCATCTACTTTTATTTTCTCTACATTTCAAAAGAAAAATTTTTAAAAACCAAATAATAATTTTTCTACATTTCAAAAGAAAATTTGAAAAACAGAAAATAAAAAGAAGCCATATAAAAATTATCATGAAAATGCTAATAATTATGCTTTTTCTCCAAGAAAGGCAAGCCTTCAATTTTTTAGCAGCTAATTTAACGTCGTTGTCATTAATTCTCAGGAACCATTCAATAAAATATACTTAGTACAAAATTTCTTCTATTATCAGGTAGAAAATAATGTTAAATGAAGCAGATATTTTGTGCAATATTCATATAACTTTTCTTCTTCCTACTTAAAAATTCAAAATATTAAAGAAAGAGAAGTATTTGACCTAGTTTTGTGATAGAGAAGTTTCTTTCGTTGGACACCAAATAACATATTTAATTTTCTAAACACGATAGATAGTTTCTCTGTAACTCATTTTGAACAAGTAGAACAAGAGGAAGCTAAATGCATTGGAATGGAATTAGAATCTAATTGAGTTGTTGTGAACCCAATTTTAAATAAAAGGAATGCTTCTTTAGAAAAGTTTAAAACATATTAAATGTTTATTAAAATAACATTAATTATTTGCTATTTCATTTCTAACAAACTGAATAAACTTCATTTATAGCGGTGCGTATTTAAATACCCGACCTATGAATCGAAAATATTGTCTATGTGAAATAGCCAAACGTATGCACCTTTAAATAGCCGTCATATCAATTGAAAATATTGACAAATATCTATGGATATCTATAGAAAGATTTTCTACAATTTGACGACAAATTCTTTTGAAACGTGTACAATTAACAAATTTCTATGAAAAATATAAATATGTCATGGGTGTGACATGCTAAGTCACACCCGTGAAAGTGAATTAAGATGTCGGGTGAACTTTAAAAATGTTTTTTTTTAATCTTTCACTACCAAATTTGTTGTAATTAGGGCTTAACCTATATTTTTATTCAAAAGCGTAAGAGGAAACTCAGCAATTTGATTTACCAACATGTTGAATGTCACGAATGTAACATATTACGTCACACGCGTGAGATCTTTTGGCAGGGGTGACTTAACTTGTCACGCCTGTGAAAAATTTAATTTGCTTAAGGATTTACGAGAAAGTGCAAATTGATTTTTAGATGTTTTCACTGCAAAATGATATTTAAGTAATAACTGACTGACAAATTTTATCTGATATAAGAAACTTTTAATCTATATTTAATTTTAAATTCAAAAAATAAAATAAATGTGTAAATAATTAATCAATTTTTATATAATCAATAAATAAACTTCTTTAATTAATTGTGTAATTTTTTTAAATTTAAATATAATTTAATCAATTTTTCAATCTTGTTAAGTTAAATTAATGGAATAATTAATAAATTATTATTATTACTACTAATCATGACTGTTAATTAAGTAGTGCATTTGTACATACTATATTATAGACAATACAATAACTATCAAATTTGATATGAATTAAAACAAATTAATAAATGTTTAAAGATGTTTTACACAAGACAATGTAGTTCCGTATTCTACAACTAAAAATTAGAGGTTAATGTCGATAAAGACATTAGTGGTTGAAGTACTATCCTAGTCGAGGTCCTAAAATATTGACATAATTTCAGCCTTTAAATAAAAATAAGGAAAGTTACAATAGCAACAAATTTTCCCTAATTTGTTGTAGCTGAATTTCTGATTATAGATAGCTGATTTTCTGATCATAGACAAATCATCTAATCATAGAGATATCATTTTGACGCAGTTGGCTGTAGGAGCACTAGGATAAGGAATATGAAATAGACCACATGAAGAAATATGAGCCTTAAACCACTGTCTACCTGCTAGTAAAAATGAGCTAAAGTCATGATACTAATAAACAAAAAGCATCAAACATACATATCCTAAAAAAGAGCTAATCTAAATAACAGATACATTTTTATTAAAAATATATGGAAAAAGACCAATCTCTGATTAAATTCCAAAATATAAACATCTTTGATCTAATAAAAGAAAAGGAGAATAAATCTGTATACTTAACATCGACACAAAATTTGGTCAACTACTTACAGCATATATATGGATGCCTTCTCCCAAACAAACCCAATGTTATTAAAAGTAAAGGTGTAACACTAAAACAAATGCAAATATATGGGAGAGAAATTATTTCCAAATTTAAACCTACTCTAAATTGATTTAGTCTAATAAACTATAACCCTAATATTTTATGATTAATTCAGTGGCAAAAATATTTACATCCAAATTCAATCAAAATGGAGTATAAATTTAAAACTAATTAATCCAAAATGCAACATATTAATTTCAAATCTAATCAACAAAATCTACATCGCTATTGGTATATTTTGATACAGTAGGCTATTTACAATAGTGATATGATATAGATTGGGCAAACAAAAGGATCGAACCTACTTAGAGCAGCTATAAGATTATGGCAGTAAGCGGTAGACATTAAGATTAGGGAAAAAACCAATTACATGCCATTATGCTATATTTAAGTCTATAATATACTAACCTCATCTTGCTGATGAGCTGAAACCGCTATTTTTAGATTTGAGCTCCTGCCATACTTGTCATCTGCATCATTAAAGAATAGGATAGATTAGATTTAAGCATACAAATTTAGAAAATTAGATTGAAATCCAATTCTCATTCTAAAAATGAGTATACTTTATGTCAAAATAGTGTAGCTACTATATCCTTTTGAAGCAAAACAGAAAGCTACAAATTGGAAAGAGTTCCAAATATAAGGTCCTAAAGGCACCAAGGTAGAACCAAAAGGTAGTGAAATCCATAGAAGAAAAAGAACCTAATTAGTGACAATTCGATGCAAAAAGTTTACACTTCAATGAACAAATGCTTCATTACAAAACCAAGACCAATTGGTCAAAATGAAGCAAAATATGAATCTGTAGTTGAATGTAAAAGAAAGAGAACTCAAATGCAAGCGATTAAGACAAATAACGAGGTGAGTTCAGAGACATGCAACACATTTCTTATATATAGTGAAAAAGCAAGGGCTAACAAAGTTCTGAGAACTATGCTTTCTTTAACATGGTAAATTTGTAAATTTTCTATATAGGTATTTGACATATTGCTTCCATCATCAATTATCATGTTTATCTCCCAATATCAATCCAAGGTGAAGAAAGATGTTATCATGTTCTTGTTAATCCCCTAATTCACTTTGTATCACTTTGTTTTATTTTCTGACTTTGACAAGTCCTAGAGAACGTATGTACATATGAACTCTAGATTGCCAAAAAACCAAAGGGTAATAAAGAAATAAGAAAAAGAATTTAGTTACCATCGATGATTGTATTTGGAATCAGAGTCTACAAGAAAACACAAACAACTTTGACTAGTTTGTTTTGTGTGTGCTTGTCCTAGAAAAACAAAGTTAACAGTTAGAATTCTAATAATAATGCAAAGATCATTCATTTGCATGCAAAATGAACGAGAAAATAGCCCAATGTAGAATAAGTAATTGTCATCAGTTAATAAAAAAGGCAAGAATCGAATAATAATAATAATTAAAAGAAAACAAATAAGATCGTTAAATTAAGAATTGTCACCTGAGGAAGGTTTGCAAGTTTAAGAGCAGGAAATGGAGTTATAAGCCATGCTCTTGTCAATTCTTGCCAAAGTTTAACTATGTGTTGAATCAGGAAGAAGACAATGAACACAGTAACACCGGTCAATATTCTGAGATTGGCGTATGCTTATTACTTGCGTTGTTGCTGTGTTTGCAAGATGTTTATTGGAATGGTGTAAGTTTAAGAGACAGAGAGAGAGAAAGGGTTTGGTGAGTGTGCTAAATGTAGAAGTTTCTAGACCTGTATATTAATAAAATGGACGTGATTGATAGCATTTGATGGAAGAGTTATTAATTGCTAGGAGCAAAAAAGACAAAAGCGTTTGAAATATGGAAATTTCTAGACATGTATGCTAATTAAATGGATGTGATTGATTTACTAAATAGTTATAATTAAATTAATTAAAGATATTTTAAGAACATCTAATTAAAAAAGGGAAAAATATTTTAGACGCATTAATAATAACATAAATAATAATTACGTGTTAATAATCAATAACTAATTAATTAATCAATAAGATTTTAATAAATCAATTATTTAATTATATATTGATTATTATGAATTATATTTTGATTAATTTTATTTAATTAAGGAATTAAAAATCACACATGTGACTCCTAAAATAATCAAAGTTTATTTTATTTTATTTAAAAAATCAATTAATTATTTTGTTATTAATCAATAATATACTTAAGTCACGCTTGTGACTCCTATAATAATAAATTTTTATTTTATTTTAATTAATTAATTAATTAATTAATTTTATCAATAATATATCATAATTAGTCAATTAATTATATTAATTATATTTAATATAAATGAAAAATATAAACCTAATTCTATTTAATTAATTAATGAATAAATTAATTATGTTTTAATAAATCATTACTTAATTAATTAATTATTTAATAAAAATGTTATAAAATTATATAGGTGTTAATTATCTGTAAAAGGAAAACATCATGCACGTCAGAACCATGCACGACAATCACGCTGTGAATATTAAGTTATAGACATGACTACTTACCTATATATATATATACATCAATTAATTAATAATATACTAATCATTATTAATTATAACTTAATAAGATTAACAATTAATGATTAATAATTAATCTATAAATAAAGTATAATTTAATAAATCATTTAATTTATTATATTCTAATTACCATTATTAATCAAGTATCACAGTTTCATAAATAAATTATTTAATTATATTTTAACTAACTGATAATATTTTAATTACATGAACTTATATTTTAATTTACTAAATAGTTATAATTAAATTAATTAAAGATATTTTAAGATATGTAATTAAAAAAGGGAAAAATATTTCAGACCCATTAATAATAACATAAAATAATAATTAAGTGTTAATAATCAATAATTAATTAATTAATAAATAAGATTTCAATAAATCAATTATTTAATTATATATATTTATTTAAATATATTTAATTAATTAATTTTGTTATAATTAAAATATAATTAAATATTAAGTATATAATAATAAGGACGAGTGAGATGGACGAACACGAAAATCCATCCTGCTATCCGAATGATCCTACATCTCATTTTTATTAATTATTATTAAGCTAATTATTCCTTCCCTCATTTAACTGATTATATTTTAATTATATGTAATTATATTTTAATTAATTAAATATATTTTAAGTATATTTAATTAAAATGTAAAAAATAAAATTTTATAGGCATTAATATAAACAATATTTAATTTTTAATAATTAATAATTTATTAATTTATTAAGTATATTTAAATTAATTAATTAATTATATTTTAATTAATTAACTATATTTATATTTTAATTAATTAACTGTAATTATATTTTCATTTTTAATTAAATATAATTAATTAATTGATTAAATAAAATATAATTAATAAATTAAATAATTAAAATATAAGGTCACAGGCATGACTTAAGCGTCATGCCTATGACACATATATATTTTATCATTTTAAATAAAATATAATTAATTAGTTAAATAAAATATAATTAATTAATTAATTAAAATATTCAAGTCAGGTGTGACCGTCATGCACAGTTGTAACTTATATTTGGTTTCTCTTGTTGCCAATTAATTAATACCTATATGATGTTATAACATCTTTTATTAAATAGTTAATTAATTAATTAAAATTAATTGATAAATTAATTATAATATACTTAATATTGCTCTTTAATTAATGATATTTAATAAGTAATAATAATATGCACAATTGTGACTAATATAATAATAATAATAATAATAATAATAATAATAATAATAATAATAATAATAATAATAATAATTAGTAATTACATAATGTACTATTTTTAATGATAACAATTAATAGAAACATGTAATAATTTAAAATTGATAATAACATAAATAAAACTAATTAAAAGCTACTATGAGATTTAATTTTATTAAGCGCCTTGACATTAAAGCATGCGTAAATTTTACTTAATTAATTATCGACATTTAATTTTTACTTTTGATATTATTAATTATTTACTATTTTTCGGTATATACTGAGCGTACATGTTATAATTAATTATTAAAATTATTAATAATTTCTAATTATTTATTGAGTGTTTTAAGCACATCAAATATCACAAAACATCTATAATTGCATCCAAAACAATAAGAGGTCTACAAATAATTCAATAACAACTCCTACAAAATATTTAGTTGCTCATAATCATGAACAATCTGACCGAATCCATGGCTTTCTGCACTCTTCATTCCTTTTGTAAGATCCTCACAGATTGCCCTTCCTCCCTATCAGATTTCATTGTCATCTGAATTCTCTAAATCTATCCAGTGGTGCCATTAAATCATTTATATCGCATCCACAGCTCCAAATTTGATACATGCGCACTTCATCAGCGACGTGCATCAATCCATCCTACAAATAGGCTCCAAAACTACCCTCAAACACTAGATAATGTAAAGAAAAAACTAAACACTTCAAAGATTAAGAAAAGATGCAAAAAATGCTAAAGATCAAATAAACTAGAACTAAAACCCACAAAGAAGCATTTAAAATAGATGAAACAACCAATTCATTCTAATAATTCATCATCCTAAGGATTAAGAACATGCAATCTTTCAAACTTCTGCCACTTGAATGTCCAATTACTAGACACATCATGACTATGGGCACACTTAATCAAACTTAAATTCTGACACTATCAATCAAAGGCAAGCATAGATTCAAAATGGATCTTCCTTACCGAATTCACTCATTTCACTCAAGTGTTTAAGGTTAGTGTTTCACTCAAGACTCCCTATAGAAAATTATAGTACTATAGGCTTGCAAATATACCAATTCTTCTCTACAGTGATTACATGCAGAAATAGATCAAAAGCACTTTGCTAAGGGTTATAATGGGGATAGGGTTTAAGGTATGTCAAAGAGGTTTGAGGGCTCATCACAAGCACTCGTAGAGTACTGAGTATACAAAGGGACACAAAATGATTTTTGAGACATATGAATGGATATAACTGACTATTCCCCACTTCTTGTTGCTATTATATGTCATTCTTTTCTTTTTTATTTTATTTTTTATTTTTTTCCTTTTTTCATAAAAATCAAGAAACATAACTAACATTAGTAGCTATATGTATTATGATGTAAAAGTAGAGGTATAATAAAAGCTACTCAAAGTGTCTTAGAATTTTTTTTGTTAAGAATCCCAAACTGATGCAACTTAGCACTTTATTAAACTTGTGATAGGGTAAACTAATGGGTTCAAGGTTTAAAATGAAGGATTTTTACAAACAAAAAGATCAAAGGCTCTAAGGGGTTTGCAAGGGACAATGACATAGGTTGTTGTTTAAGTCAAGGGCTAAAAGAGCGAGGGCCTTAATTATTTCTATTTAGCATGCATCACAGATTCAAATTGGTTCAAGGCAAGCTCTGGGTGTACTACTTATGGGAGTATCACATAATCAAAGAAATGATATAACTATGGACTAGAGTCATATAGGCTTAACTCCTCACTTAGGCTTAAACGAAAATCCATCATGTTTCTACTCATCACCTAATCACTTAAGTATCAATTTCTAAGCAAGCCTATGTAACCAACTACTTCAGCCAATTTGCATGGTTCACCTTCTATCCAAGTGGCCTAATTCAATCTTCAAGCATATGACTCAATCCTATTCCGAACAACTCCTAACCTAATATACAACCTAATATACTATAAATAAAGAACACAGTTACTAAAACCAAAAATCACAACACAAAACAAGTACCAATGTATAGTCACAAGAGAATTAAAAACAACTATCAAACAAATATAGAAAACAAAAACAAAAAAAGAGGGAGTTTAGAAAGCTTATAGAGAGGGTGGACGCGATGGTATTGGAGATGGTACTTAAAGACCTTGCATCTCCCAAGACTTATGGATTTTCTTTTTGAGGTTTCGTTGTTGGTGGGCTATCAGCTACATTTCTTCATTTATTTGGTTGAGCTACTGCTGCGTCTTTCTGATACTATTAGCCAGGAGTATGTACACTCTCTCCCAACCCATTGGCCCCTTTGGTTCCTCACTTGATTCAAATGATTCCACAGAAACTCCAGAATTAGAAGCTCCATTTGAAAACCTATGCTTGACTGCAGTGCTTGTCTGAGGATATTGAAGCTCCATGTTGTCATGCGATAATATTTCAGCATGTCTTAATTACGGTGCATCAAAATACTCATAATGAATAGGGTTAGTCTAGTAAGATCAATTTCAAAATGTTGGGCCAAAGCAGTACCTAAATAACCCATTCCTAATGATGTTCCCTTCTTTGCCACAGATTGGGTTAAAGATTGAGAAAAAAAGAGAACATGTTAGGTTTAATCCTTTCATCTATGCAATACAATAAAAACAATTCCCTAGTGGAACATTTATTACTATGAGTTTTACCAAACACAGTATAACATATGAATTTATGCAATAGTAATTGTTCAGGATTAAGAACGTCAGAGTTCGATGCATTGTGAGCATTGAACTTAGGCAAGTCAGTTAAAAACTTTCAATATATTATAGATGAGAAGTCTTCATGAGAATCTTCTACTTATGACTTAGAAAACTTAAAAAGTTGGCCTAATAACTTCTCATCCAAGCTACAAGGTGTTGGATCGCGTACAGTCCGAGTATTCACAATACACTGCGGAAAAGACCATACAACAACATGAACTATAATCGAAAATACTTAGGATGTACGAAAATACCTTTATGCCGTGAGTGGATTGATTCTTTTCAGATTCCAAGACACTGTAATGTACGAATGCCCTCCACCGGTATCCACACGAGTATGCACGATCCGGGTTGCGGCTGTGGTGTGCTAGCACGTCTTGAAATACTTTCAGAACGCCGCACGTTTTTCCTCTCGGATGGTGGCTAGGGTTTCGTGTGACAATAGTGTCATACCCTAATGAGACCTAAGCTTCTCTATTTATAGAGAAACCCTAATCCCATTGAGGCCCCAATAAGTTTCGGCCCAT
>JAOSBK010032609.1:0-10914 GCA_027568895.1 Erythroxylum shatona | reverse complement strand
CGGGCCTGGGCCTGGCATAGCCTATAGGAATTAGACAAATCCTTGAGAGGTGGACCGATCGGTCCATGGGCCGTTATGATTGGGTTCGGGCCTAGCACGACCGACCCAACCACATTATATGAGTGATTAAATTGTATTGAATGCGAAGTGTGTAATGTGAAATGATGTGAATTATGTGTTATGTGATTGGATGAGCCATCGATGATGGTCACTCATTTAGTTCACAAAACTCACACAAAATTTGCAATAATTTTTTCTCAAGATCAGTAGAATATCCTGTTAGGCCAACATGAGTATACCTATAGCATACAAGTAAAGGATAGAGGTCGGGATCAGTTCACGTTCACGTTTGTATGTGTGTTTTTTTTTCTATTTTGTATGAAATTGTATATTCTAAAACTATTTTACAAATGATTTATGTTGTAATGTAAAGGCATTATGACTAAAGTGTATTGTTTTTGTGAAAGGGCCTAAATTGGTTATAGATTTCCACATATTATGTTTGTGTTCAAAGGAAAAAGTTTTTATCGATTTCTGATTGATTGATTGCTTTAGCTCGCCACCCTCACGGGGCACGGACTCGGATATCACCCACGATGTCGGGTTCAAGTCATTGTAGGTGTGGGGTGCTAAATAAAATTCTAAACAACTTCAACTTATAATCTCTGAGAAAACAATTAATTTTCTCAAACAAACGAAACACCAAAAAAATGAAACCTTAACCTATGATTTTCCCCTTTGATAAATACACTAACCCCGAAACTATCTGAGAATTTTCATTAATTTCACCTACCCTAAGCCTTAAAACAAGAACCGATTTAACCTGATAAAGTTATAAGAGATGGAAGCCAATTCTGACTTAGACCAGTCAAGTCTTTGGGTTATCGAATATATATGTCTACAAGCAAGAAAGACTTTGAAATGATGAAGTTTGACAGAAAAAGGGAGAGAATAAATGATTCGATTTAGGATAAGCCCAAATCAGATTAACACCATTGCCTTACTTTAGTGAGAGAATAAACTTTTTGGGTTTAGATTTCTATTTTTGTTAGCGTAGAGGATGAGAGTGTTTTTGTTTTCCTCCTAAAATTGTAAAATTCTTTGGAGCTAAAAGGAATTCCGAAAGGCAATCTTTTGGAGATGATTTCGAAAATCGTCACTAATAAATCATTGTTAAAAGGACACTTGCTGACAATTTTTGAAAATCGTCACCAAAATGAGGATTTTCACAAATCATCACTAAATGTGCACCCTTTGATGATGGATCCTTTGGTGACAATTTTAAGAAATTGTAGCTAAAGGTTTTATCTTTAGTGGCAATTTCTTAAAATCGTAACCAAAAGCCTACTTGAAATTGTCACGAAAAACCTAGTTTTAATGATGATTTTTAATACTTAGTAAAAAAAAGTGGAAAGAGGTCTACCTTGTTATAGTAAATTTAAAATAGTGTAGTTTAAAAATATGTTTATTGATATGTGCTTAATTGTTGATACATTTAATCCATGACATTTAGTGATTATTGTTTTAAAATGTTTAAAACATTCACTTTACTTTATATTTTCTTTTAGGTATAATTTGGAAGCATAATAGATAAAGTGAGTTGAAAGCATACTCTTTAGGCCATAGCTTTTAGATTCACACTCAATTATCTTTATGGAACTACAAGGAGAAGGATTAGGGCAAGAGGACATAATAAAAAGCAAGAAAAAATGAATAACACATTGCATGCTCATAACTCAAAGTCGTAAGCATCATCTCACACCCATAAAAATTAAGTCATGGGCATGACGCCCATGTCACCCCCATACAAAGGAGGCTCAAAGCTATGAGTTAGAAAGTCACGCTTGTGACTTTTATGACTTGGCACCCCGAAAAAATAGTTTTTAGTACAAATACAATATTATGACAGTATAAAGGAATATATATCATTTTGGAGTTTCAGGAATGACAGAGAGTTATTATTCGTGGATACCCATAGAGATTGTGGAAGGCTAAGTTTCTTGATAATAGTTTGGAGGTGAAATCTACACTTAGTGTTGGGACCTCGCCCTTGCGAGTCACGCGACCGACATCCTAAGTAATATCTGGACGTGCATCCCATAAGGGTGGTGTGCCCACACTAGTTGAACATCAAAAACGCACTCATTACCTAATTACGAACAGATTTTGGGAAACATAAAAAAGGAATTTCAATTTGACTTCTTCAAAAAATTTGTTCCCCATTGTATTAAGTTTCTAATGACACAAAAATTATTCAATTTGGAGCAAAAATCTAAAAGTTATAGACCACACACTTTCAGACTGTTATTAGACTGAAATAGTTCATTATACTCAATTTCCTTTCAGAAATTGAAAGTCTTAGAGTCTGAATTAAAATTCAATTCCTTAATAGGAGTTGTATCTCTAAGTCTCTAGTTTATTTAAAAATAAGAATCGCCTCATTTGGAACTCTACAGATAAAGATATCTTCAAAATACTGAAGTATATTCAGTAAAATATCCAATTCATACTCTTCCAACTGATACCCTTACTTTGATTCAATCAATCTTTTTTATATTAACACAAAAAGCTATAAATTTTTATTAAGAATTAGAAAAAGGTGTTAGGAATCCAATGCTTCAAAAATCAGGTCATTTGGAGGTTAGACGACAAAGTTAAGATCAAAAGAGTGAATTCCATTGCATGTGCTCGGGGTAGAAGTTTTGTATAAATGTATCGCCATGGTGTATATCTCGTTTCAAGACTCATCAACTGTAATTTTTCCATTATATTGACTTCCCTTTTATTGCGATATCAATATAGTAATAGTCTAAACCCTTTCCTTTTATTTATTATACATTCACTTTGTCTTTTTGATTGTCTTATTTCCTATATCCATAGTCATAAAGATCGAATTCATATCATAATTCATGAACTAGGGTAACGGAATGCCTAATTATTTCTCTTTTAAAAAATGGATTCCTATTCGAAGGGTGCATAATCGTATGGATAAGTTAACACTAACCTGTCAATTTGGGATCCGATTCGGGTTGTTTAATCGATACAAACAATGACCCAGATCTCGCATATATTTCGACTCCAGCGAATGATGACACTATAGCTTCAATTTGGTTAATTCTTAACAAATTAGTATTTGCAATTTGTGAGGGCCATTCTAGCTACATACGAAATCCCTAATTAATACTAAAATAATGGTGGTTGTCGCTATCTGCTCCAATAACGAATCATTGGTTTAACTGAATATCTAAATGAATAACTAAATAAAATAGATAGACCTTTCTCTTCGTCTCAGGTCGATGGGTCTTCTCAATTGGAAGATCCCCTATATGGATAATACACATTCCAGTTGACTAGGCCTAATTTGAATAGTTTTGTTCCAAAGCAAAGATATCCATGGGGTGGTTCGTCCTTCATTTACTCAGTTCTACATTCTTGGTATTTTATTATATATACTCACTTAGATATACTTAGTATTATTATATACGAATTAGAATGATTTGAAGATATATTAGATATATTTTGAACAATATAATATAACAAAAAAAGATTAATAAAACAATAAAAATCAAAATAAATGTACAACTATTCAATTGAGGTGCCCGTTCTATGACAATTCTCAATGACTTACCGTCTATTTTTATGCCTTTATTGGACCCGTTATGGCAAAAGCGAGAGAAATCCCATTCCCTCTTTCCTTTTTTACATCCCCATGTCCCTCCTGCGTGGTGATATGGGAGCGAAAAGAAAAAGGGGGAATCCTATCAACTTGTAAGCTCATGAGCGTGGTCTTACTTCACTATCGAGAAACGAAAGAAGACTTCCGTCGACAAGTTATGACTCTCCTAGTCTTATTTTTTCTCTCGTAATTTGGAGTACTCGAACGGTCAATTCTTTTCTATTTTCTTCTATATTCATTTCTATATTCATATTTTATTCCTATATTGATATTAATTATAAATAACAAAGAATGAAAAGAATAAAGAATTCAAAATTAATAGCTAAAATTGGAGTAGTTTGTTGGGTTTAATTCACACGCCATGTTCTGATAAATATTTACTATCCGAAAAGAGGAAAAAATGGAGTCTTTGTCTAAAGAAATGCATTGACAGATGTATAGAACCTTTCAACGAGATAGTACTTTTTCAACTCTCTGAAAATGGAATCTATTCCAAACATATATGCCATGGTTCCTTACTTCGACAGCGTACAAATATCTTAATTTGATATTTTTAGATACCTTTTCAGACCTATTACCGATACTAAGTAGTAGTAAAAAATTTGTATCTATTTTTCATAATATTATGCATGGATTGGATATATCATGGCGAATTCTTCAGAAAAAATTATCTTTGGTAAAAAAAACATGCTTTTTAGGAGAGAGATATTATTTCACCAATCGAGTCACAGGTATCTAACATATTCATACCTAATGATTTTCCACAAAGTGGTGACGAAAGGTATAACTTGTATAAATCTTTCCATTTTCCAATTCGATCTGATCCATTTCTTTGTGGATTATTTAGTCGATTGCAGACATTTCTAGAACACCTCTAACAGAGGGACAAATAGTCAAATTTGAACGAACTTATTGTCAACCTCTTTCGGGATATTAATCTACCTGATTCAGAAGGGAAGAACTTGCATTAGTATCTCAATTTCCATTCAAACATGGGTTTGATTCACACTCCATATTCTGATAAATATTTACCATCCAAAAAGAGGAAAAAACAGAGTCTTTGTCTAAAGAAATGCATTGAAAAAGGGCAGATGTATAGAACCTTTCAACAAGATAGTGCTTTTTCAACTCTCTCAAAATGGAATCTATTCCAAACATAAATGTCATGGTTCCTTACTTCGACAGGGTACAAATATCTCAATTTGATATTTTTAGATACCTTTTCAGACCTATTACCTTGCGACCTAGAGCGCGATCGCGATGATGAGCGATTGCGACTTTCGTGCATCTCCGTAGAGTCGCGATCGCAACTTTCTCCTTTTGCTTTTCTTCTTCCAACCTATATTGGTAAAATGAGCAAAACTTTCCCTAAAAGTATCAAATTAAGCTCATTCTTAGACCATTTTAAAGAAGAAATCTAGATTTACAACTTTTATGGAGAACATAAAAACAATTTCTGCCTCTATAAGGGTCAAAATTTCAAAACAATATAGCTGTCCTAAATGTCCATCCTATGCAACATCACAAACTTCTAATAATCATATCTCTCAACTCCAATGTCCAAAAATTTCATACTATATTGGAAAAATATCTACAACTTTCAAGAAGACAATTTCATTTAGTTCAACCTAGATTAATACAGTAATTCCCTCGAAGCCAGAACACAAATTCTCACCCTTATGAAAAACTTAAAAATGCAATGAACAAATTTGACATATCATTGGTAAAACACAAACATATTTCATTAACATCAAAATATAAGAGTTTTCACAAAGCTTTAGTGAGCATTTTCAGCCACAATACATCAATATTTGAAAATGCCAAAATACAAAAAGATACATGACCAGTAATTTGCTCAAAATGCAACTAAAGCCCTGTGTTTACAAATCTAGCTTAAAACACAAAATAATGCAAATTTTGGAGTGATGCCTCGATTCTCTTTCACTCAATCTCTTGCTCATCACATAGAGATGGGAAGGAATGGGGGTGAGCTTAAAACTCGTGGGTAACAGTTTATAACAGAAAAATAAACAAAACTTTTGAAATGCTCATTTGCCAATACAAAGTTCTAATTAAATTCATCAAGGTATCATTCTCAAATTCATAACCGAAATTCACAAATTTCAAATCATGAATGCATCAAACTTGTTAACATCTCATAAGCACATAAGCATATCAAAATGGTTTGGGCAAATCCATAAACATGAAGAACTACACATTTCCACATAATGGTCCTGTGTACTCGTAAACTTAGTGTACTAATGCAATCCCACATAGTGGTTTTGTGTAGACATAAACTTAAGGGAGTCCATGAAGGAGCTCCATGCCACTAGCGGGCAGCCAAGAGAAGCCTTTAACTTGGTCAACGTGCACGTGACATTCTTGAATAGATTACACCAAACCTACATAACATGTAATTCATGAATTGAAAACCGTTTGCCCAAATGACACATTCTTAGAAACTTGTTTTTCATGAATATGAGATATTTCAAAAACTATTTCCAAAATCATGATTTCATAAACATGCATCTTTTCAAAAGAATCATTTTCAAAGTCTTTTCACAAATCATCAACCTAATTCACATATCAAATTCTCAATTCATTCAAGAAGCAAATAAATGCAACATTGATGATGCAATTGAAATCATTAACTTCCTTGATTCAAAGAAAATATTTGTTGGCTCATTTATTCTATTATAAACATATACCCACCTTGAATTCCTTGCGTAAGAAATTGGCTTAAGGATGTCTTTCCTCTTACTCCTCTTGCCTCTCTTGATCCCCTCCTTGATTTCTTTCATAAATGACAAAATTCTCACTTAATAGGAATTCAAAATTAAGAACCCATAATGCACATTCACTAAAATTTAACTCTAGATTGCTTAAACTCATGTATTTCCTAAACTTCATGAACCAAAGCCCCTTCCATATACCTAAGTAAAAAATCGAACTTACCTTGAATCTTCACCAATTTACGAGATTATTGGCTCTAAAGAAAGCTCTTCCCTTCCTCTTTCTTTTTCCCTTCTTGAGCAACCTCAAACTCTCTCTTTATGACTAAGAAAAGATGAAATGTAGTCCAAAACTCTATTCTTTTCTCAACTTCACCGAAACCTTTCTTTCTCACTTTTGATTTTTGTATTTCACTTCTTCCTTCACCTATTCCACTTTTTTCTTCTTATTAAGCACAAAACAACACCTTTCCTTTCCCATTTTACCCTTAATGAATGAGAAAAGTCCACCTTGCCCTTCTTTTAATGCTTTAGTGTTTTTAACCTTAGGTAAACTACCCAAATTACCCCTTTATGCATTTATTTACCAACTTTACTTCAACTAACCCATGAAATAAATTCTACTAATATAGACATAAATAAAAATAAAAATAAAAAATTAATTCCCAAAAATTCACTTAACCGAACCTCATAATTATATAAATCATGATTAAGTAAAAAAAACATTTGGGGGCCAACACCTTCCCTGCGAAGCCCTCCTCCTTCTTCGTAAGTATTTCTAGTCCTTACTTTCGTCCGATTTCTGTCAGTCGTTCATGCTTTGTTTAGGGCACTTTCACCGCGGTGACACACTCCCTTCGCCGTGGCGAGGCAAATAACTACATTTGCCGTGGTGACAAGTCCCTCTTGACGCAGTGAGACGAGTGTCTGTTGCTCACTGCAGCGACAAATAAGTTTCGCTGCGGCGAACTTAGTTATTTCAGTTCTGAATTTTACTTAATTTTTTTAATTCAATTTGTTTATTTTTCTATGTTTGTTTTCTACAGGAAAATGCCTCGTACTAAGAACGGTAACACTACTCCTCCTAGTGATTCCGATTCCTCTTTCGATAGCTTAACTTTTCTAAAACTCTAAGAGAAAGTAGACACTAGGCCCTTCATTAAAGAGCGACCTTTTCTGTTAACTCCTCCTAACCACCCCTTTATGCAGCAACTTGTTGCTTCTGACCTTATAGGCTTAGTACAACCCAGTTCTCATGGCAACGAAAAAATTCGTTCGCCATTTTTACACCTATGCCAGATTTAATAATACCATGGAACTTAACTTCTGTGGTATTAGAGCACCCAATGCATTCACTGCCGCCAATATTCGTCGACATTTTGATCTTCCCAATATTTTTCGTTGTCATTATGATCAGCTTATCCATCATTACCCTTCAGACAATGTTATTTGCAACCTCTGTTAAGGCCGAATGGCATAAACCTGGATTTTACTAACTCTATCTTAAGCGATCTAATTTCTTACCTACAGCTCATCCTTAGCTTCACCTAGTCTGCACCAACATCATCCCAACCACCCAACTGGCCTACATTACTAAACAACAAGCCCTTCATATTTACCTCCTAATGACTGATCGCCCTGTCGATATATGTCATGCTATCGCCTCTGCCCTCTCTGACTCCATCAATACCGTCAAATTCACTAATGCCATCATTTTCCCCATCTCATCTTCGACATTTTTCGAGCACACCATGTCTCGGAGATGGATACTGATGGCTATTTTAACCTGGCTCCACTCTTCAGGTATGCCCGCTTAAAACAGCCTACCATTCACCCACCTCATCCTCCCCCTACTCAAGATGTTGGTGTAACCTCTGCAGCTACGGCACCAGTCAAGGATGATCTTCCAGCTCAGGCCACCCATGGGCCTGTGACCTTACAGACCCTCACTGGCCAGGTCGATGGCCTTTGTGCAGATCTTGCTACTCTCCGGGACACCCTCCTTTAAGAGATAGCCAGGCAGGATCAAGATTGGTGGTATTGCCAACGGATGGATGCGTTGCTCGCTGAGCATCTTTACTTCTAGCTACCATCTGATGAAGATGAAACCCTGAGCGGTGTTGGCATGTCAGGAGTTGGTCCCTTTAGCACTGGACATGCTCATCCTATGCAGTAGCTCGAGTTGCTTGTTCTTGTGTTTTCCTTTGTTTTATTTTAGTTTTAAGTTTGTCAGTTACTCAGTTACATTCTGTCATATACAAACTTAATGGCTGGTTCTTTATATGATGTTTTGTTCTTCATTAACCTTACATTTCCCTTTCATTGCATATTTGTGTTAATTGTTCTTCACATTGGGAACAATCTGATATTTAACTATAGGGGAGGTTGTCCTAATTTGCAATTCTTTTTTATGCATCATTTTTATACATTTAACCACTTGTGCAAGTCATTGGTGCGTAATATGCAAATTTTTAAACTTGGTGGTCAAGGAAAATCATTTCTGTTAAGTGTTTCTGTCATTTTTCGCCATGGCGACGTTGTGAATTGTGTTTCACCACGGCGAACTCTTGGCTTCGCCACGGCAACACTATCTTTCATGACCAAAATTGTCTTTAATTCACTCATTTGAATCATTCTTCCAATTCAGATTCTTTTCACTCCCGTGTCTTAGAGCTTTTATAAATTTCAAAGTGGTCTTTGTGCTTTTGAAAACACCATCTTTGTTTTTAAGTGATAGCTGATTTTGATTAATTTCATTTTTGATGTTTTCATGAGAAGCAAGTGAAGGTACACTAAAGAAGTAACATTATGTGTTTTTTAAACCTTGAGATTGCTTGATTGGGATATTACCTTTGTTGGAAGGATATTTGAGCCTAAATTCTTTCAATTTTGAGTGTTATCTGTTTAATTTTATATCTCTCTAGAACTTGTATTAATTCTTAATCAAAGCTTGATGAACTAAACTTTTGTTAATATGATAGAGGCATTCTTTCCAAACCCCAATTACCTAAACACCAGCCCAAACATTTAACCTTTGCTAGCCTTCTTGAGCCTTCATTTGAGTGCATGTATATTTCACAATTATTATGAGTATCTCATCTCAAGTTTAAGTTGATAAAAAAAATAGAAAGGGTTTCTCTACAAAAGAAAAGAAAGAAAAAGAGTAAAAAAAGGGGCAGAAAAATTTCTCAAAAGAGACAAGTAATGCAAATGTGTTCAATTATGTTTATTTTTGTAATATTTTCTTACTTATAGTTGGAGTTTGTTTTATGAGATAAGTAATTATGGTGCATGTACTCATTCATTTTTCCTTCTTCTCTTCAATCCATTCGTTTAGCCTTCTGTACATTACAACCTTGAAAAGCCCTCTTAATTTTCAAAATTATAGTTTTTGTAATGGAGAGGTAGAACTATTACAAGCCTATGATAGAGAATGGACTAAGCAGATTTTTAGAGTGAAATTATCCCAAGACAAGTGAGTTGAGTGAATAAACACATTACTTTGAGACAAATCTCTTTTGCCCAATCTCTTGGATTAAATGCTTATAGTGTTTATGTTCTTCGCAGTCTTTCAGTATGCTTGGGTTGATTTTTGAGAAAGTGACTTAACTACTTTTCTGCTCTCATTTTTAAGCATGGATGGTATTTTCTTTTGCACTTGTGCCGTTTTTACTTTTATAAACTTTGTTTAGGAGTACAAAGGTCTAAGTGTGGGGGAATTTGATTGAACCCAAGTTTCTTATATAAATTGATGACATTTTTATGATTTTTATTACACATCTTGGCTTTTATTTTTAGATTTTATGCTTAATTTGACTGTTGAGTGTTTGCCTTTACTTTATATGGTTTGAGAGTAAAAATTGTCACAAATAATTAGTAATTGTGCTAAATTAATTTTCTAGAACAATTGATACTGCAAACTATCATTTGTTTATTGTAGGAGACTCAAGGAGTAGAGGCAAGGAGTGAAGGCTGAAAATGATAAGTCAACAAGTCGGGCAACAGGAAAGTTCGCTGCGGCAAAATTTGATGTTTTACCGCAGAAAAATATGAAGAATTCACAAAAACTTTTCCGGAAAATGTCACCGTGGCGTGAAGTTCACGTCACCGCGGCGAAGAAACCATAAACTCCTGGTAAAACCTTTCAGGAAAAGTTCACCGCAGCGAACCTTCAAAAACCTGAACCATTTCCAAAGTTTTACCCACTGTTCCAATCCGACCCGACAACCCATGTTGAAAAGAAACCTAATTCGAGATAAAAGAGAGTCGACACGGGAGAAGAGGGCATCACTAGATCATTCATTTTTCTCTCTATCATTCAGACAACTCTTATACAAACACACACCATCATCTTCCCTCATCCATACACTGTTTTCTTCTTTCCACCGTCGACTGCTACTATAGATGCCAGTAGGTTCTCGGTTGTGAAATCTCTTAGAGCTATGCGTGGCTAGGCACCTCTCCCCCTCTCGAAGATGTAGCAATGGCTTGAGTTCTATGGGCTTA
>JAOSBK010032608.1:0-10917 GCA_027568895.1 Erythroxylum shatona | reverse complement strand
CAAGCCTACTACAAATAAATCCAATTTAATCCTAATCCTTCACTTAATTTCCAAAATTCTAATTCCCAATCATACTTGCTAATTCCAAGGCTCAACAAAATATATTTATAATTAAAACGATTTAAAGCAAAATGAAAAGTAATTAAAGTAGACGAGTAAATAAATAAATAAATAAATAAATAAATAAATAATTTTCGGGGCCCAACAATAACACTTTTGAGTTGAAGTCGAGATTGATTCACTTGTTACCCACTTTCTGAGGCGCACTGGGAGAAGATCCTTATAAGCACTTGAAGGAGTTTGATGTTGTTTTTATAGGGATGAAGCCTACTAATGTCACCGAAGAGCAGATAAAGCTAATGACTTTTCCCTTTTCTTTGAAGGATGATAACCAAGATTGGTTATATTATTTACCTGCTAGAAGTATTAGAACATAGGCAAAGATGAAGAAGTTATTTCTGGAGAAGTTTTTCCAAGCTGCCAAGGCCGCCAATATCAAAAATGAAATCTGTGGTATCCGATAAAATACCAGAGAGTCATTATATGAATATTGGGAGACATTTAAGAACTATGTACAAAATGCCCCCATCATCAAATCAGCAAGCAACTGTTGATTCATACTTTTGTGAAGTTCTTTTACCAACTGAGAGAAGTATGATAGATGCTGCAAGTGGAGGAGCACTAGTTGATAAAACACCAGCAGCTGAATGGGATTTGATCTCAACTGTGACTTTTAACTCTCGTCAATTTGGAGCTCAAAATGATTATGGTTTAAGACATGTTAATGAGCTGGGAGTTTCATCATTGGAAAGAATATTAGATGGAAACCCTGCATTGCTAGATGAGCGTTGCGAAAGGCGAGCGTGAGTGTTGTGAGGTGAGCTCTTCGTCCTGTCCTTAACTTCTGAGATTTCGTTTGGATTCCCTTCCCCCATCAATGGCTTTATCTTCTTCTTGCTCTCCAACGCACACTCAACATCCACTTTCCCCATTACAAACCCCATTTCCTGCTACCATACCAAAGACATCGAAAATCCCTAACCCTCTCCGCAACGAAAATATTGACCCTAACTTTCCTCACTTAACACCCAATCTCCCTCCGAATCTACCATCTACCATTACTCTAAATAATAACCCCTCTACTAGCACCAATCAGGGATCTGACCCCACTCCCCCTTTCTAACCCCAAGATCCTAAAAATTCAGAGCCTGTATGATTATGGAAGGCAGTGGTTTCAAAAGGTATAGAGGCATCCGCAGAAGACATTGCTTTAACTTATTACCCCCTAAGATCTAGGAGGAGAAGATCTACGTTGTTCCTCCTCTGAAATTAGCTCAAAAAGGTGCTGCAAAGTTCAGGTTGGCTCTTATCGGGTTTTTTAATTAGAAAAAGGCCAGCTTACCCAGTCGTACAACGATGTTTGGCTAAGTTGTGGGTTGAATTTGGGTTGAATGAGATGTTGATAACTAGTTCAAATAATTTGTTATTTAAGTTTAATTCAGAACAAGGTTTGAAGTCTGTGTTAGAAAAGGGCGTTTGGCATATCCAAGGGAAGCCCTTGTTTCTGAGGTAGTGGAGGCTTAATGGAGGTGAACAGGAAGTGGTGAAACATGCCCCAGTGTGGGCTAGGTTCTACAACATTCTAGTTGAATACTGGAATACTGAAACCTTGGGTAGGATAGCAAGTGCAGTGGGACGTCCACTCTTAATGGATTCACCAACAACAAGGATGTCTAGGATATACTATGCATGTATGTGCGTAGAATTGGAGCTACAGAGGAAATGGCCTTCTACCTTCAAATTGGCCACGTACAGTGAGGACGGGCAAATTCAATTTAAGGAGATCAAGATTGAATATGAATGGAGGCCAGACCAGCAAGAGCGCAAAATAGAATGGGCTCCTACAAGAAGAGTCTTTGAGACTGGTTTCCAATAAGAGTTGGAAAAGAAAAAGGAGAAGCTCCCAAACACCTCTACTCAATTACACTTGATACTAGAGCTTAACCTTGAGATACCAGATCAAATTCAGGAGGATATTCGTACAACAGAGACTTCATCCGAGTCATACAAGGAGCCCAAGCCTCCACAATAGGAACATTTTCCTACAATGACAAAGCAAGAAGGTCAAGAAGTAATCTTAGCAGGGAATCCTTCAAATCTGAACCTGAATCCACAAATATAAGAAGAATTCAGTGGAGACAAAGAAGCCCTCTACACTTCTGCAATAAATTAGGAAGGTATATCTTCCTCTCCAATTTTTGAATTGGTTCCACATAGTCTTGGTACTAAGGGAGGGGCAAAGGGGGAATTCACGGTGCGGACTAATCGGAAAACTAGAAAGAAACAGAAGTAGGTTATGAGTTTGGGATTTGGTTTTGGATTATGGACTTGGTTTTTTGGAATCTGAGGGGTCTCAACAACCCTCGTAAACAACTAGCTATTCAAGCTTGGCTTAAAAGAGTCTCAGTTTCTTTTGTTTGTCTAGTCAAATCTAGGATTAGATCTCGCTCCTATTTGAATAAAGTTTGCACTTCTTTGTTTCCAAAATGGCACTATGACAATAATTTAGAACTTTCCCCCAATGCTAGGATTGCTCTTGCCTGGAATCTTGCTCACCTTTTATGCTCAATCAAATATGCTTCTAACCAATTTATTTATGTGGAACTGCTCCCTAGGAACTGTTCTAAATCCTTTTTGGTTACTTGTGTCTATGGGGCAAATAACCTCAACCATAGAAAGCTCCTCTAGTCCAGTCTGTCCAACTTAACCTCTTTAGTAGGTCAAGCCCCTTAGATTATTGTAGGAGACTTTAATGCAATATTATTTCCTCATGAGGTTGATCCCTCTAGCTCCACTGCCATGACTGGGATGAGTGACTTTTGACAGTTTGTAGGGGAAAATGGTTTGTTTGACCTAAACTCGAGTGGTCTAACCTTTATTTGGAACAATAAATAGAGTGGAGATTCTTTCATTGCTAGGAAATTGGATAGAACCCTCATCAACTCGACATGGAGTCTCAGGTTTCCTTATTCTTACTGTGTCATTCAAAATCCTTAAATCTTTGACCATTCTCCTTTAGTAGTCAGGTCGGTAGTTCAGCAGCGAAAGCGAAATTCTCCTTTCAAATTCTCAAATTTTCTTACTTCTCAGTCAAATTTCCTGCAAATAGTCCAGGAAGCTGGGTCCACTCAAGTTTAAGGCACTCCTATGTATTATGTTGTGTCTAAGTTAAAGTCAGTTAAAAAAGCTCTCAAAGTCATGAATTCTAGGCAGGTAGCGGATGTGAACACTAGAGTAGAGAGATGCAAGCAAATCTTAATCTCCTTCAGGATCAAATGAGGCTTTTACCTGGATCCTCTCATCTGATTGATTAGGAATCCGCGACTATTAGTGAGTTATTTAGAGCCTTAGAGGATCAAGAATCTTTCTATAGACAGTCTTCCAAGGTCAAATGGCTTCGGGAAGGGGATAGAAACACCAAATTCTTTCATAACTCACTCCTCGACAACAGAAATAGGAATTCCATACACTCTCTAGACGTGGAGAATGGGAATAGAATTGTAGGGCTCACAGAAATTCAAGATCACTTCCTTGTATATTTTCAAGGTACTATAGGAGCTTAAAAGTGTCTCCACTCTTCTAAAGAGTTTGCGGGTAATCTTTTTACTTTCCCCTGTTAGAAAACCTTTCTAGTTCTCTTACCACTGAGGTTTCAACTCAAGAGATTAGGGAGGCTTTCAACTCTCTACATCCCAATAAGGCCCCAGGCCTGGATGGGTTTAATGATTTCTTCTCCAAACAAACCTGGCCTATAATCAGAGAGGAAGTTATACTAGACATTTAATTTTTTTTCATCATGGGAAACTCCTCAAAGAGCTCAACTCCACTTTCATCTCTCTCATTCCCAAAAAAGCTCAACCTTCCACAGTTTTAGACTATAGGCCTATCTCTTGTTGCAACATGATCTATAAAGTGATAGCTAAAATCTTAGCCAATAGACTCTGAGAAATCCTTCCTCTCATTGTTAGCCCCAATCAGAGTGCTTCTATTAAGAACCACCGAATAGGGGACAATATACTGTTGGCCCAAAAGATCTTTAAGAACTATCACCTTTCTAATAATCAGAGGAGGTGTGCTTTTAAAGTGAACCTTCAAAAATCCTACTACTCAGTTCAATGGGATTTCCTTCTTAATGTCCTAGAAGTAGTAGGCCTTCCTTTGAAGTTCTTAGGTTGGGTTATAGAATGCATAACCACTCCCTCCTATTCAGTCCTTATCAATGACTCACCCTCAAAGTTTTTTAAAGGCAAGTCAGGTCTAAGACAGGGCGATCCCTTATCACCTTTCCTCTTTATACTTTGTATGGAAGTTTTCTCCAGGAATTTGAAAGCTTGTATAGAGACTAACCCTTCTTTTAAATATCATTGGAGATGCCAAAGTCTTAAACTCAATCATCTTCTGTTTGCTGACAATCTTTTGATGTTTTGCCATGCGAAATTGTTATCTGCTCAGACCTTGCTAGATTCTTTGTGTACTTTCTCTATATTTTCTAGTATGGATATGAATACTTCCAAGAGTCAATTTTTTAATCTACGGATGTGAATTACCTGAATCATCAAATGAAACTTATTTCTGGTCTCCAGCAAGGAACTCTTCCTATACAGTACTTAGGGGTTCCCCTCATTACATGTCAGTTATCTAGGAGGGATTGTCTCCCTCTTTTGGAAAAAATAAATAAGAGGATCAACAGATGGACTCATAAAAGTCTCTCTTATGCAGGTAGAATCCATTTGGTAATATCAGTTCTTTCTTCTTTTCAAGTTTATTGGACTTTGTACTCCCTTCTTCCATCCTTAAGGAGATAGAGTCTAAGCATAGGAATTTTTTGTGTTCTGGGATGACTGATTCGAAATCTCATGCAAAGGTTAAGTGGAGTGATATCTGTAGACTGAAAAAGGAGGGTGGTTTAGGAGTTAAACATTTGACTACCTGGAACCATGTCCTATTAGGAAAATAGATTTGGATTCTTTTTGTTAATAAGGAGGCACTATGGGTTAAATGGGTGAATACCATCATCTTGAGATGACAAAACTTCTGGAATGCTCAACCTACCTCTAATAGTTCTTGGTGTTGGAGGAAAATTCTATATGTGAGGGACAAAATGTGGAACCAGTTTAGATTTAGGATAGGCAATGGTATATCTACTCTTTTATGGCAGGAACCATGGCACCAGAGAGGAATATTGCAGAATTTCCCTTCTCTAAGGGAGATTAATGGCTTGGAGCTTCCAATGACTACCAGAGTAGCTGAAGTAATCAACTAAGATGAGTGGTGGTGGCATGAGACATCCATTGAGATCATAAGGAACCTTGAGACACCTTCATACCAGACCAATAGTACCCAATTTGATTGTCTGGAATGGCTAGCTAGCCCCACAAGAAAGTATACCAATGACTTAGCCTATAAATTCTTGAGACCTCCTTTACAGGAAGTACTTTGGAACACGCTAGTATGGTTCAAAGGAAGGAGACCGAGGTGCATCTTTATCCTCTAGCTTGCTTTCCTTCAAAAGTTACAAACTCATGATAAACTCTCATTCCTCTAAATACCTAACCACTGTTCCTTATGTTTATCGACAAATGAAACCATTGACCACTTATTTTTTGCTTGTCCATTCTCTAAATTGGTGTGGGACTGATGTATCTCACACTTTCACTTACATGTTCCTAATCAACCAACCCTTCCTTCTATCATCTCTTAGTTTAATATTTCCTCCTATCCTTCTATCTATTATTGTTTACCATATATGGGCTGAAAGGAATGTAAGGACATTCAAAGATGAAGCCAAGGATGTTGGGAGTGTAAGCCTCAGAGTAATCTCCCAAGTTGTGGACATTCAGAGCTCAAGCACCAAGAGGAGGTAACTCAAATAGAAAGTTTAAATTTCACTAACATTTTTCTTCTGCAGGTTTGATAATGCAGAAACTTCATTTGTCAAACAGCATGTGAGTCACCATCATAAAAGCAGATAGGAGGAGAGTTGGAGGTTCAAATTCCTCCAACATTCATAGCAACAAAGTGGCAATATCCATGGCCATCTCCCAAGCTTTCAAGATATATTTCTTTTTTCGACAAGCAGAAGGATAAGGCTTTTACCATATCGCTTCTGTTTTCTTAAGTTTGTGTCGTCTTATTTAGCTTATGGTTCTGGCTGTAGGAGGTTAACATATATCTAGTCACTGTTAGGTTCTAATGTGGCTAAGGTTGGAGCATTGGTGTACTGAGTTTTCTGGAAGTGAGGGTGAAACACAAGGGGTTTGGAGACTCTACGTTGTTAATTTAAGTTCCTTTGTGAAACTTAGCCCCTTTATTCAATAAGCGCAGTCGGTAGGAGATTTTGTTACTTGTGCCTTAAAAGACCACTGATTGAGTAGTCTCTAATGTTGTACATTCCTTTAGATCTTTATAAAATTTCTAATTTAGCAAAAAAATATTAGATTATTTGACTTCTTTGGCGTGCCAACTTGCGATATCTAGGAAAGAGGAAGTTAAGACTTGTGGTATTTATTCCATGGTTGGCCATTCCACAAATACGTGTCCCACTTTACAAGAAGACCAAGTTAAATAAGCCAAGGCAATGCGTGGTTATTTGGGACAACCTCAAAGGAAGTAAGACCCATTTTCAAATACATATAATCTGGGTTGGTGAGATCATCCAAACCTTTATTATGGAAACAATCAGGGACAATAAGTAAGTTCTAATTTCAGCCATATAAATAGCCTTATGCGCCTAAACAACAACAACAAATGGGATAAAGTTTTGGTGAAAATAATTCCTCGGAGGATATAATCAAGACATTGGCCATGAATATTGTGAACTTTTAACAGAATACCATAAAATTTTAGCAAGATATGCAAGCCAGCATACAGAATCTTGAGACTCCAAGCCAAATGGTGATTGCCATCAATAGGATGGAGGCATAAAATTTAAGAAAGCTCCCTTCTCAACCTGAGGTGAATCCAAAGAAGAGTGCTTGTGTTATCACACTTTGAAGTGGTAAAGAGTTAAAGGAACCTACACCAAAGGTTTCTAAGTGAGAGGTTGAAGCAGAAGTAGCGAAAGAAGTTCCAAAGCAGTCACAAGAGACAAAGGAGGGTGATTCTTGCATTGTCACGCCTAAGTTCAGTGTACAACCTCCTTTTCCTAGTCATTTTGCCAAACAGAAGAAGGACGAGCAAAAGAAAGAAATTCTGGAAACTTTTTGCAAGGTACAGGTCAATATTCCTTTGCATGATGCTATTAAACAAATTCCTTATTATACTAAATTTCTTAATGAACTCTGTACCTCAAAGAGAAAGTTAAGTGGCAATGAAAATGTGCAATTGGGTGAGAATGTTTCTGTTGTGCTTTAAAAGAAGTTACCTCCTAAATGTCCATATCCAGGTATGTTCACAATCCCTTGTAAAATAGGTAATCTAAAAATTGAGTAAACATTGTTGGATTTAGGTGCATCGATTAATGTTATGCCTTAATCTATTTATGAATCTTTGAATATGGGGGCCTTTGAAAGAAACTGGTGTCATAATCCAACTTGCTGATCGATCTAATGCCTATCCAAAGGGTGTTTTTGAGGATGTCTTAGTTTAAGCTAAAAATATGATTTTTCCTATTGATTTTTTTGTCTTACAGATGGGTAATGAAGATTCATCCACTCCTAATTTTATTGGGAAGACTATTTTTTAAAACCTTTAGAACAAAAATTGATGTCTATGATGGGTCTTTAACTATGGAGTTTGATGGTGATGTAATTAAGTTTAATATTTACAATGCCATGAAATTTCCTAAAGATGATCAATCTTTTGTTTCAGTGAGTTTTATTGACTTTAGTGTAAGAAACATTTCGTTTAGATGGACCAAATAAATTATAGACTACATTAGAAAATAGCTTGGATATTTAGGAAGGAAAAACACTAGCCAATTATCTTACCATTACTGAGGAGTTGGATACCACTATCTAGATTTTAGAGCAGAGCAAATACTTGGAGGAACAAGTATGTTTTCTGGAGATAACTAGAAATAATTCAAAGTTGTTTCCATCTCTTATATAGCCACCAAAATTGGAGTTGAAGGCTCTTCCAAGTAACTTGAAATATGTGTATTTAGGTAAGCATAAAACTTTTCCTATTTTTATTTTGAGCAGACTAACATCTTTGTAGGAAACATAATTATTGGGTATGTTGAAAAATTACAAAGATGCTTTTAGATGGACTGTGGCTGATTTGAAAGGGATTAGCCAATCAATTTGTATGCACCAAATTATATTGGAAGATGGAGCTAAGGAAACAAAATAGCCTCAATGAAGATTGAACCCAACAATTATGGAGGTTGTTAAGAAGGAGATTTTGAAGCTCCTCGACACTAGAATAATTTATCCAATTTTAGACAATAAATGGGTAAGTCCTAGTATAAGTGGTTCCTAAGAAAGCTAGAGTAATCGTAGTGGAGAACATTTAAGGTGAATTGGTGCCCACCCGTGAGCAAAATAAGTGGAGGGTTTGCATAAATTACAGGAAGTTAAATTATGTTACTCGTAAAGATCATTTTCCACTTCCTTTTATTGACCAGATGCTTGAAAAACTTACAGGGAAAACTCATGATTGTTGTTTAGATGGTTATTTAAGTTATCACTAAATTTCTGTTGCACCAAAGAACCAACACAAAATGACTTTCACATGTCCTTTTGGCACCTTTACGTATTGAAGAATGCCATGTAGACTATGTAACACACCTGCCATGTTCCAAAGGTGTATTATTTTCTCTGATTATTTGGATGATTGTATTGAATTTTTTATGGACGACTTTACAGTTTTTGGTGAGTCTTTTGATACTTGCTTCATTAACCTTGAAAAACATTTGAAATGTTGCATTGAAAATAACTTGATTCTAAATTATGAAAAATGTCATTTTATGGTTGACTAAGGGATAATCTTAGGCCATGTAGTGTCTTCTAAAGGAATTGAGGTTGATAAGGCTAAGATAGAAATCATTAAATCTCTTCCTTATCCCGTTAGTGTATGAGAAGTTCGTTCTTTTATTAGATATGCAGGTTCTATCAACGCTTTATCAAATAATTTTTGAAGAACACTAAACCCTTATGCAAATTACTTCAAAAAGATGTGGAGTTCAAGTTTGATGAAGCATGTAAATAAGCTTCCTAAACCTTTGTTTTCTTTATTTTCTTGTGTTTTTCTTTATCTTTTAAATTGCATGTGATGTGTGTTAAACCTTGAAATTATATCTTAATAGTTAGAATGAGACTGAATTGTATACTTGAAGTCAAATTAGGCCAACTGAATAGAAGGTGAATTGTGCTGATCTATTAAAGTAGTTGGTTACATAAGTTTAGTCAGAAATTGATGCTTGAATGATTAGGTAATGTATAGAATCATAATGGATTTTCAATTGAGCCTATGTGAAGAATTGAGCCTATATGACTCCATTCAAAAGTCTTTTCATTTCTTTGTGTGTGCGATACTCCTTTGTGTGATTACCTTCAGAACTTGCTCTAAGTTTGAATCTATTAGATGCATAATAAATAGAAATGATTAAGGCCTTTTTTCTTTTAGCCCTTGACTTAAATGACCCGCCTATCTTTTAACCCTTGCAAACTTCTTTAAGCCTGTAACCCTTTTGTTTCTTAAAGAAAACACCTCATTCTAAAACATCAAACCCCATTAGCCTTACTTATTCACAAGTTTAATAAAGTACAAAGTTAGCTAGTTTTGGGACTTTTAGCTATATATTTTGAGACGAGTTTACTGATACTTCTACTCATAGAGTGCATTATATATAGCTGTTGTTATTGTTTATTGTTTCCTTAGTAATTAAAAAATAAAAAAGGGAAAAAGAAAAAGAAAAGAATAAAGTATAGTAGCAATAATAAGTGTTGAATAGTTAGCTATTTACATGTAATTCTTAGAAATACATTTTGGTGTCCCTTTGTATATTTAGAGTTTTATGACTACTTGTAAGAACCCCTCATAATCCTTTTCACTCACCTTAACCTTAGCCCCATTACAACCTCAAATAAAGCTCTTTTGATCTATTTTAGTATGTAATCACCATAGAAGAGAATTGGTGTATTTGTAAGCCTATGGTAATGTGATTTCCTATAAGGAGTTTTGAGCGAAACACAACCTATAAACACTTGACTGGAATGAGTGAATTTCGTGAGGAAAATCCATTATGAGTTGATGCTTAGCTTTGAATGATAGTATCATATGTTGAGTTTGTTTATGTGCACTGATGAAAACTAAACATGATGTGTGTAGTAGCCTAACATTCTATTGGCCAAAGTTTGAAAAAATGTATGCGCTTGGTTCTTCGAAAACAAATTGATAGAATTTGATGGTCATATTTAATCTACTCGAGGGTAAGCAAACGGTTAATTGTGGAGGAGTTTGTTAGTGTCTTTATTTTCTATCTTTTTCTATGTTAATTTTCTTTGTTCTTTAGGTTTGAAGTTATACTTAATGGGAATTAATCTTGTTTTATGTCAAGGTGTATTTTGGAATCAAATAGAAAGAACTGCGAAGATTTTGGGATAAAAATAGCTAAACTAGGTGTTAAGCCTAACTAGACATGGCCTCGTGCAGTGATACCTAGTGGTTGGAAGCATGGATCAACTGGAATGAACAGAACGCAGTCATTGGACTAATATATAAGCAATAAAACGGTGCAATATGCAAACGTTGAAAGAAAGAGGAGCTAAACGACAAGGAAGCAAGAAGAAATGTTAGGACCCGATCTTGGAACCGGACCCCAACCGGAAAACGAAAAACGGAGACGAAAACAAAGTGGCGAATAGCGAATCAAAAGCAAACGCGTGCGGAAACAAGCGAAAGTAATCGAACTCG
>JAOSBK010032607.1:0-10918 GCA_027568895.1 Erythroxylum shatona | reverse complement strand
CAAGCCAATTTCCACCATTCAATAATCAATAAATCACCATTTCAAATTTAATTTCCAATCCACTTCCAATTCCAAAAAGCAAAATGCCTAAATCCAATTCCAAAATCCAATTCCAAATTTCCAATTTCGGTTGAATTTCATAACTCACAAATGACAAAATACAATCAACCGAAATCAACATCCAAATTTCCAAATTCCCATTCCATTTGGATTTATCATTTTCATCCGAAATCCACTTCCAAAATTTTCCCCAAATCCAACACAATAACACCAATTTTTAACCCCAAATCCACCATAATCCAACAACCAACACAATCACAGAAGCAATTATTTTCAAAATATATGAAAAATGAAACAAAAATCATAAACATACACCCCAAAAACAATCGGGTCTTCGGTGCCAATCTAAGTCGACGTCGGGTTGTGAGCTCTGGCTGAGCTGAGGTGGCCGTGTCGTTGTGTGATGCGTCGAAGACTAGAGGAGGACAAAGGAGAAGGCTAAAGCCAGCGAGGAGGAGGAGCGGGTGAGGTCAGGGAGGTCGAATCGTCGAAGACTCGAAGGGAGAGCAAACCATGATCGAAGACTCGAAGGAGGAGGATTGGAGAAGACGTCGACGGCAAGGAGGGGACGACGAGGAGACGGTGAGACATCGAGAGAGAGATCGGAGAAGGGAGGAGCAGCGGCGTGTGTGCGTGGAGAAGAAGGAGAGAGAAACCGAAGAAGATAGAAGAAGACTCCAGAACGTCGGGAGGGGGGTAGATTTTTTTAGGTTTAATTTTTGTTTTTTGCAAAATGGTCCCTGGAGAATTCAAATTTTTGTGGAATGGTCCGAAAAATACCGAAATCCTTGGTACCGGCCGGTACCCACCGAAATTTATCCCCGAAATATCTTTACCCGTATCGGTACCGGTACTCGATCGGTACGGTAAGTACCGGCCCGTACCGACTGGTACGGTACAATTTTCATAAGGTTAGTTTTATCAATTTATTTCTAACACATCTTGCTTTTTGTTTCCAAGATCTGAAAAAAGCAATGCCAAACAAAAAGAAGATTTATGCAGTTCATTAACAAACATATCTCACACAGACCCTAAAACTTAGGAGGGTTAGAATCTGGTCAAGAGAATCAAACAAACAACTGGCCAGAAAAGATTCTTACACTTGCTTGGTGAATATTATAATCTAATATGACAATGTTCTAAGATTAAAGATTTTTTTTCTAATCACTAATGTTGTTGACATGGTGATTTTTATGAAGATGGATTGGGAAGAGAACTAGTTTGAGATGACATTTATAGTTGTTGATAAAGAGGACCTAAATCGATGGGAGGTTGATGCCTTGATTGGAGGCAAAGAGAGTGCAGAGGATGTTAGAAAATATTATGTAATTCTTTTGGATGGTTTGCAAATCATTAAATGTGTCAAATTTAGACCATGCACCAACTAGGCGAGAAACTTTAATCAGACTATGCACAACTCTTTTTTGCATGATGAAGATCATAAATTATGTGCTAGTTTCTCTTAGTACACTATGAAAGTTCAAGCTTGTTTTGTCTGCTACACATTCCATGGTATTGATCTTCATCTTTTTCCTTATCTTAATTGTTTTCGATAATTAAAAGGGTGGGTTTCACAGTATAAAGTAAATAAAATTTTAATTTTTCAAAAAATGGGTCCCAATTTGACTCGTCTGACATGGCAATGTAGGGCCTGCTAACTAAATAAAAAATTAATAAAAAGTGTTAGGTCAATGCTGACCTAACACGTAATACATGACATCATCAAATCATTAGTAATTCCGTTATAATTCAATTTTAACATTTTCTAAAAGTTAAGGTCTTAAGTGTTCTCTCTGGAATATTAGGGTTAAACTTATAGACTGATGTATAACATAGGGTCAACATTGACCCTTTTGCCTGTTAACTTACTAATATCTTTAAGGATAAAATATTTATAGTAGTATCATTTGTTATCATAAAAATATGGGTTAAACTATCACTTGGTCTAACAATCTCTTCTTTTTTATAATAAAACATTTTGTAATATTGAAAAAAATAACATCAAAAAAATTTCCCTTACGTGAAAGTAATATGTAATACTTGTCCCCCTTAATTCATACATGAACTTTTGCTATTTACCTTTTTCTCCCCCTTTTATCAAACATTAAAAAGAGTATATGATATATAAATGTATGATCATCAAAAGAGAAAATTAAATAACTTCTCTTTGCCCATCTTAAAAATTTATATTATATGAGTAAATGTACAGGCAAAATATGTTTCAAATAAATTTGAAACTATTTTTAAAACTCATGTAACAATTTAAAGATCAATCAAACTTTATCTCATATATATATAATAATAATACTTTCTCCACTTAAATATGTACCCCAAGTCAATATGCTCAAATCTTATTAATATGAAAGTAAGTGCATACCTCCTTTTATATGTCATATCTACTTTTCTTTTTCACTTAGTTAGATAATTGATTTTTTGACACTAATTTCCTTACTTAACTCATAGGAGGACTCTTGGTGACTTTTGGTTTTAACTAATTATTAGAGATGCCATTGCTTTTCCTTTTTTGATATCAGTAGATGTAATACTAATTATTGATATTCATTTGATGCTACTTGCTATTGACTTATAAGAAAAAGAAATCAATATATTCTAGGTATCAACACAAATTGGAGTCCTGTGGATTAGTGATTAAATCTTCTTTAACCTATCTTTTTTAATTTACTTAACGAGAAATGTTTTTTTTTTAAATTCTATATATGTGTGTATATTCATTGTAAAAGTGACATCTCATATAAGATGAATTGAAAGTGCATGAATCATGTGAGCGTAAATCACAAGAATATGACTTATATGTATTTCTAGATCTTCTTTAGATATGATGATAGTAATTAACAATTGTATTTTAGATATATAAGGGATAAAAGGCTCTTTTTGTGTAATAATAAGGCTTAATAAATAAATTGGTCTATAATATGTTCTTTCCATGAAAATGTATTATAAACATGTGCCTTTTGCCTATATAGGTGGTGAATGATGATTGATAATAATGAAAAAGTTCATATGAATAAGAAAAAGAATACATGCCCTTTTGATGTGGCTTTTTACGAAAATTACTCTTATTTTTGTCTCAGAGCCATCTAGATTTAAACGTGAACCATACATAAAAGCATGCAATTTAATTTTACTTTTAATGTTCATATGATGACATAGGCAATAGCTTATCATTATTAATAGGGTTTCTCTTCATAGAAATTTTCTTGACGTTGGATGATGTACTTTCGTAAGTATAGCTAATTGTACTGAGTTTCAATACAAACAATCGCACTCTTAGAATATACTATGCCATATATATCACATTTTAGTTTCTTATTCTCAATAATATATCTATCTAAGAGTTTTTGAAAATCTGTATACTTAGAAGAAAATTTCTTCAAGCTTATTATTTTTAGGCATTAAAGAAGTTTCTTTATAAAGTAATTCATCATATTGTCATCACAATTATTTTCATCAAGAGAGTTTAAACTAGAGGACACCTCATTATTATTTGTCATAAAGCACATAAGCTTCACCTTATTATTCAATTTTTTACTCTTGATATCACTTATATAATCCCTTATGATCTTCAAGTGATCTCTTCTTCCATTGATTCTTCTCCTTATTACTACTGTATTTTTAATTTTCACCTAGATTGTCATCAAGCTTATCAAAGGTAATATTAATACCATTGTTACTAATAGCATTACAATAATCATTAATGTATATAAGATCAAATGTGTACCAAATTTCATGAGCATTTTGATATATTAAAACTTTAGATAGCATATTTCTATCTAATGTAAAAAAAATAAAATGTAAATTATCTTATTATCTAATAAGTGAGTTTATTTTCATTTCGATTACATCCACAACTGTAATGATCCAAATTTTTTCTAAATTACTCATAATTGACCAATAAAGAGAAAAGCTTATAAAAATATAAGTTGAGCTTAAGAAAGCTTAAGTTCATTTCTCTCTTAAACTCTTTCCCTATATGTTACTATTCATTCCCAACTTTTAACAATCATAACTTCACTGTCCGACTACCATTTCCAAAGACCTAGGGCTCTACGGAAAGCTCTCAGAATGTTCTACAAAACTCATAAAATTGTTTCTTAAAAAATGAACCGAATTTGGAGGAATCATGATTGAAAATTTTGATTCATGTAGGTAAGTCACTAATCTCCTATTTTAGTCATTTTTGGTGAAACTAACACCACCATTGTGTCTATCAACCCTAAAAATGTAGGAAAGGAGGGAAACTAACACCAATCGACCCATTTTGCAGGTGAACGAAAATGAGTCACCTTTGGGCTTTAAACCTTTGATTCTCACAATCGGGAAGAGTTTGGACACAAGACCAGTGTCATTGGATTTCTGGAGGTAAGCTCATCATTTCTAGGTAGGTGGTGAAGATCATCGCTCCTCTGGTGCTTGCGCATGTACCCCATGCTCTAGTGACAGTGATAATTGTTTGACCAACCCAGAAATGTTTGAAAATAATTTTAAAAATTTCCAATTATTATGTAGATCAATTTTCATAAAGCAACGTATTGAAATTTTTTTATAGTTTATGAGATAAAAATTTTAAAAGGGTTATGTTCTTATATAAATGGATGACATTGATTAAATTGAGTTGTTCTTGATTATAATTGAGAATATCTTGATGTATTGAGTATAAATGAGGGTGTATGGGTTAGAAGTTGGTACACTTGAATATGATTAGATTTATTATGAATTTTTGCGATGTAAATATGGACTCAATTGGGCATGAACATGTAGTTTGGTGACCCAAATTGAGTTGTGATTACTAGTGGTCATAGAAGTGTCTTTTCATTGCAGGAATTACCCTTGTTTCAAAAGGGGCAGTCTGTTTTACAAGGAAAACTCTGCTGAAATTTTCAATAAACTCCTCGTAAAATGTGACAATCATTTTTAAATATAAAATAAAGCTCTTTAATATTGAGTCATGGTCTTATTCTTGGAGTGTCTAAAATTGGTTTAGGTTTTAAATCATAATGATCATTCCTGAATTTTCTTTTTATAGATCAATCAGGAGCTGAACCCTCCACTTCAAGACATTAGGTTTGGCGTGAAGGAGCACATTCTACCTGTGAGTTAATATTTATGGTTATGAACATGCATTAGAATTCGTTCTTGTATTCATCATGACAATCACCATCATTATCATATGCACGCATGATATTCATACATATGAATTGACACATGTATAAGTACTTTGTTGTGAAATGTTGTGCTTGTTTGATATGTGATGATGTGGAGGATTGTTATAGTGTGAGTTACCTGGTGGGTAGTGAAGCACCCCAACTCCTGGAAGACACGTACCCGACATCTTGATGGATATCCGAATCCGTACCCCGCAAGGATGGTATGCTAGAGCACTCAATCATTTAAAAATCGTTATAAATTTTTTTCCATGAAACCACAAACATAATATGTAAAAATAATAATCAATTGGGGCCCATTTTCATTCATAAACATTTTCAATCAACACAATACAATCAATAGAATTTCAACAGCCAATTGGGGCCCATTACAAATACAAAACATTTTAATCATAATGTCTTTACATTCCACCATAAAAATATTTGTATACATATTATACAAAAATTTCAGAATACATTATTTTACAGAAATCGCGAAATACAAATTTATAAAAACATAGGAAAACACTAATGTAGACGCGAACTGATCTCGACCTCTATCTCTTACTTGTATGCTGTAGGGATACTCCCGTTTGCCTAATAGGGTATTCTTCTAATTTTGAAAAATATTTACAAATTTTGGGTGAGTTTTGCGAACTCAATGAATGACCATCATCGATGGCTCACCCAGTCACATAATACATAATTCACATTCACAATGTTTCACACTTCACATTCAATGCACTTTAATCATTCATATTATGCATATGTAGTACACATGAGACCCATTTTCTATTTGTTACTTTGTTGTGATAGAATGCCTAAATTGTCTTGTATCCATTGGATATCGGGTTCATTACTAACTGTCCCTTATCCGCTTGGGGGATACATGGCTCATTTTATATAGTGAGCCTTAGGCTCTTAATTACTTTTGAGTTTGAGGCTCATTTTTACTCGTTGAGCTTTAAGTTCTGATCAGTGGTTACTCTGGTCACAACTGCCATTATGTTTCATGCATTCATGAAATGGACTGCCTCAATCATATTTGCATATTCTCATTCACTCACATTCACATATTATCAGACTGTAGTCTGGCATTCAACATTAGAGTTGAGTATCACTTTTTCATTCATATACAAATGCACATTCAAAAAACATTTATCATCGGACTATGGTCCGACATTTAACAATCATATTATGCACACTTATTTTATCTCATTCATATACAAGTAGCACTTCAATATCCAAATCAAACATCACAATCATCGGACCTTCTGTCCGGAAATCAGTCCAATCATTCACATTCATATGAGCATTCAGTAATCAGTCAATACAAAATTCAAAACAGAACAAACAATGAATGAGACCATCTAGGTCTACTCACAGTACGCTCTAGACTAACATTTGCTTCCAAATTCTGGAAACGCCTGAATATGGACTTTTAACCTGCACAACCCATTTATGTAAAACACACGTTGCACTCACATTAATAATGGCACACTTATAAGCATTTATTTATGCACAATTGTATAAATGAACTATGTACAATGCATGCTCAATGACAATCCTGGGTACTTTACCAATTTCATAACTTAATTAGCCATCAATCCTTTAAATCACAACCTTAATCCTTTGGTACTTTGATATCAATAACTCATTAACTAATTTACCAATACATACCCACATGTGACTAGTGAAAAGGAAAACCAGAGTATATATATTACAATCAACTTTTTGCTTAAATCTCAATATTTCCTCTTCATTTTTATTTCATTTCAGCTCACAAATCACAACCAAATCAAAAATCTATCATTTTTCATAATTATCCAAAAACCATAACACTCACGCATTTCATCACATTTTTTGCACTTCTTCACTTTCAATTTTTTTGCATTCCTAACTTTTATATTTTCTTCATTTATTCCTCTAACCATCACTTTAATCGTTCTTTCACATTTCTAGACATCACCATATGCCTATCTCTTAACTCTAAATTCATTTTTAATCATCTATAAAAACACTCCAAAACTTACGTAAACAAATATTTATATGAACAGTAAAAATATTAACATAACAGAGCATTACATATTCATGTTTCCAAATTTTTCTGCTCTCATCACCTACATATTTTCATTAATCTTTCAACTCTAAAACTAATTTAACACTATCCTATAATATTTCAGTCATCAAATCCAAAGAAAATCACCATGTACAGTACACTAAATCTCCTCACTCTTTTTACAGAAAATAAGAATATCACAGTTCTTAACCATTTAGCAGTGAACTAACGATGCATGCTTCATTTCATACAAAAATACATAATCATAACAAGCTTACTTGTTTAAAGCTCCAATATCTGCAAAATTATGTAACCCTAATCCCTCATGCAACCATGTACATCAGACTTTCAAGGGTTCAATTTTTCTTGGGATAGAAAAAAGAAATAACAACGTATAAGTGGTAAAGGATAGGAAAAATCAAGATTTCATTACGGTGTAGATTTGATGAGAAACTCTGTGTTTAAGAAAAACTAAGGAAAGAAGCTTCAAGAAGGATAAAGACAAGGACAACAACTTGTCCTTCAAGGTTATTAAAACTTAACTTTAAAGCTTGGACCTCTATCCATTCCTTAACCACTTACCACTTCCCTTTATTAAAAATCACTTAAATATGATTTATACTTAAGTTTATGACTTAATAAAACCACTGTAATCATAAGTCATAACCCTTTACTCACTTTCATATTTTTCATATAAAAACATCATTTTGGGTCAACTTTATATGTTCATTTTGACCCCAATACTGAAGTCATTTTTTAACACTTTCTTCTAGAAACATGTTCCCCTATGTCTTATGTCTCCATTGACACCAAAATTGTTCAATTTAGTTCAGTGATTTGAAAGATATACTTTAAACATTTTCGGACTGCTCTTGTCCAAAATAGTATACTATGCACAACTTCTATCTAGAAATTGAACATCTTAGAGACTGAATCACAATTCAACTTCTTCATATGATATGTATCCTTATTTCTCTAGTTTACTCCAAATAAAAAATCATGTCATTTAGAATCCTATAGATCCAGATATAATCAAACCACTGAAGTATATTCAGTAAATTAATCCTATTGATTATCATACTTCAGTACAGTCACATTTCCATCTTAAATCCACCAACCAAATCATTTCATAAAGTTATGATTTTTGGTTGAAATGTAATTCATGTCTTATGGATCTATTGGTCCAAGAATTAAGTCATTGGGACGTCGGATGACAAGGTTATGGCCAAAGGAAAAATCAAACACGATTCTATCCTCAACCATATTGAACCTATTTCGGGACAAAAGGGCATGACTTTCTCTAGGGACATCAGATTAAGGTCATTGTTTGAGGTTTGAAAGAGGACTTCAATATCTACATCTTTTATGAAGACTTTGAAATGAGATTTTATCATATAAAGGGTCAGAATTGGACCAGACGATAGGGTTAGATGAATTGGGCAAATTGTCATAACTTTCCCTAGAGATATCGGATTAAGGTTTTCTTTAGTTGGTTTAAAAGAGGACTTCAAGATCTACATACATCTTTTATGAAGACTTTGAAGTGAGATTTTATCATATAAAGGGTCAGAATTGGACCAGATGATAGGGTTAGATGAATTAGGCAAATTATCATAACTTTCCCTAAAGATATCGGATTAAGGTTTTCTTTGGTTGGTTTGAAAGAGGACTTCAAAATCTACAACCTTCATGAAGACTTTGAAGACAAATTCTATCATCTCTAGGGTCAAAAATGGGACTAGACGAAAAGATTAGATGAACAGTGCACTATACGATATGACATCATCATTAGACAATATGACGTCATCAAACGATACATCCTAACCAGACGAAGTGTCCTCACCAGACGATACATACTCACCAGACGAATCGCCCTCACTAGACGATACGTCCTCACCAAACGATACGTCCTCACTAGACGACACGTCATCACCAAACGATACATCCTATACTCTTGAGCATCTTCACTTATAAGGACCATAACTTTTGACTTCGATATCCAAAAATTGCAACTTTATATCAATGGAAAACTAAAAGAAAGATCTACAACTTCCATGAAGACAATTTTGTTAAAATCCATCTAGATTAGTACAGTTTATTCATGGAAACTTCAGATCAAATTTAACTCCCTTAACTATTCATTCCCAGTAACTTCTCAGATGACTTCTGTTTACTATAATCCAACACTTCAATTTTGATTTCTAATCCTTCTACTCCATTTCATTTAGCTCATTCACTATAACCATAATTCTCAACCTACCGTCTAAAATTATTTAACATCGAATCCATAAATTTTCAACTAATCCCATGACAATTCAATTATACCCGAAATGTCAATGAGTGCGCGTACAATTATTTTCATGTGTGCAAAAATTCAAATTCACATGCATGTATGCTGACATTTTGCTGAGCATCAAATGCAAATTTTTATAACTCTCACATTACTATTTTCTCCATTATTGAAATATAGGTTCTAACCTTTAATATGGGGACGGGATGTTACACCCAAGACCTAGTATGATTAACCAATATCTATGAATGTTAGAAATATTATCTATATGCAGCAGCTAATTTAAGATGAATTAATTAAATTAATCTAAAGTTTGCATATGCATTTGACGTAGAAAGAAGAAGAGAAGGGCAAATGTTATGTTATGATTTTATGCTAACTAAACACATGACCTAGTTAAAGATTTAGAATGCAAACTACCCTTTAGTGTAGACCAATTTCACGCATGAAAAGGATGGCAAAGAAGATGAAGCAGAGACATGTGATTTATGATGTAAAAGATGCATGTCTAATCTAATTATTATATACTAAATATGTGCATATAAGAGAAGGTGAAAGGTGAATTACGTGACAGGTATCCAAGCTAACATGCAAATGTCTTATATGCATACACTATGTAATTAATTATCATGCAAGAAACTAGTGCTAAACTATATGATGCAGTCGAATTATGGGGGGTTTGCTTGCATCAAATTAACAAGAAAAGAAAGAAGAATCGCGAATTAAAAACAGAAAATTTGAGAAAGTGCCGAAAATTTCTAAGAAGAAAATTTGCTAGAAAAGTTTGATAAAAATTTAGATTAATTAAAAATCAATTGCAAAGGCATTTACTAATTCCCTAGGTTGATTTTAATCATTGAAACCAAAGATTTTTCTAGCCAATTTATGATCAAAATTTGGATTCACCATATAATATTCATTGCATCCATAACCAACATGTAATGCAAAACCTTTTCATGCAAGCATCAATTCAAAACTAACATGAACAAAACAAACATGAAAGCATTAAGATCAGATGGCTTGATCGAATCTAAAATTATTTAAAGATGACTAACATACATTAGATAATTCTATGCTTAAGAACTAACCTATTAAAATTCTACATATACCTTCAAACTTTAATATATTAACGCCACTTATTTAATTAAATTGATGACTAACATTTAATTCAATTAATTGGCAAATAAATCATGCAAGATAAATTGAATTCTAGACTTAAAAAATATCCAACATAATTTGGCATTCAAGCAGTCCATGAGCACAAATATTTAACCATAAAATATCAAGATTTAAGCACAAAATCTCATAAAATCAACCCATAAGAATTAGCTACTAACCTCCACAATT
>JAOSBK010032606.1:0-10918 GCA_027568895.1 Erythroxylum shatona | reverse complement strand
CACAAATTGAGCATTTTATCATAAAAATAGGATTGAAATCACATGTAAATGCATAAGAAAATATAAGATACTTCAATTCTATCACTCATCGTCGCCAAAGCTCATCTTCGCCAGAGCTCATCTTTTCCATCTACCATATTTGCCAGATCTCTCTTAAAATGACACTGGATCTTCAAACAACGAAAATAGATGCAGATTTCAAAAAACCTCTATTGATGGGTAAAGAATCTAAAGAAGAAACCCAATCTATCTGCTACTTTATCTCTTGAAAACAAGGTATAAGGAAAGAATATTGCATCAGATATGGAACTAGATAGATGGAGGAGCAATAAATTCGAGAGTTGTGAATGGATGTTGGAGTGAAACTTTGATGTTGTTGTGAATCCCTGTTTGCATAGAATTTGGTTTCTTAACAGATCAGTGATAAGGGTTGTTTGTATAGAATTTTTTCAATTTAGGATTGTATGTATAAAATTCGAGTATGTTTCTTAATAGATAATAGGTGAGGATTGTTTGTATAAAACTGGAGTATGTTTATTTTACTATTATTCAAGGATTCTTAACACACATAAGTATTAACTAAAGGAGAGTTCTTCTCTATTATAATATCTTGTGTTATATATAATCTCTTAAAGTATTCGATTTATTGATCTGAAACTTAAAAACTGAAAACTACACTTGCTAACGTTCGACCATTTAAAGTAGAGCACACCAATAAGTGAGTAAGATTTTGTTCACCATTATGCTAGTCTTCTTTTTAGTGTATATGTGTGGTGATTTTGAATTTATATAGATGTACTTGCTAAATTATATGTGAGATATTAGAAGTGAATAATTTGTAATTTTTACTTTTTGCAATCAATGAATGGATTGGTGTGCCTTAGGAATGTCAATTTTTTGGCCCAAATTGACCAGGCCATAGGCCAAAATTGTTGTCGAGCTCGGACCAGCCTGTGGCCTGAGCAAAACGTCAAAAATGAAGTCGTTTTGTTAAAATGACATCATTTTTAACTTTTTTAAAAAATATAAATAAGGTTGGCATATATATCTAATCATATATGTATTGAAGTATGTAATATAACAAACGTATTACAATAAACATTATTTATTACAATAAGGAAATCCAATTACAATAAGGAAATAAAGAAGGAGGAATTGAAATGCGAGATCTAAAAACATATCTATTCGTGGTGCTAGCAATAAGTAGTTGATGGTTCAGGTCTATTGATAGAGATCAATCGTTTTTTTCCCAGATGTGCTGACATTCCCTTTTTTTCATTTTAGTTATTAATACAGGGGTTGAAGAAAATGAAAGATACAATTCAATATCTATGATTATTATTCCCCCTCCTCTTATTTTAATTAGAAAAAATTAGAAAAGAGAAATAATAGAAAATGGATTCAAAATCGGTGAAACTAGGAACTCGTAGTGGCCCAGGCTCAGCCCGACCCATTAACATCCCTAGTGTGTCAGCTTAATAATGACTTTCCCTAACTTGGAAGTATTCAATAATAATCTATCTATTTTATATGGATGTAGTTGATAAATTGTATATAAGATATCAAATGTGAATAATTTGTAATTTTTATTTCTTTCAATCAATGAAAGGATTGGTGTGTGCTCAACAATGACTTTTTAGTTAGCTAGAACCTATCGTATATGGCCTCTTTTCTACTTTGCAATGAGTTGAGAATTTGAAAAGGGATAACATAACATAGAGAGTTTATAGATACACATTAAAAAAATGGTAGGAATGTAGTAACAAGAATAGTTAAATTTTAAACAAATAGAAAATACTTTATTAGTTTTGTTCTGAGTCTAGCATTTTAGCCTATTTGTTTTGTATCATATGGCCTAAAGTTTTACTAATTTAAAATGGCCTCATTTGAACTCAATAAAGAATTTAAAAAGTTTAAAAAATTGGTAGGAATTTAGCAACAAGAATAGTTAAATTTTGAACAAATAGGAAATACTTTATCAGTTTTGTTTTGAGTCTAGCATGTTAGCATATTTGTTTTGTATCATATGGCCTGAAGTTTTACTAATTTAGAATGGCCTCATTTGAACTCGATAATGAATCAATTTCAGCTTAATGTCCCACTCCAGTCATCTTTCTCTTAAATTTGTTGTGGTCAAGATTAGTACACTTTAGGGTCTATTGCATACTATGAGGATCCTGTTTTATTTTGCTATCATCTATGCCATTGGGATTGATAAAGATATCAAGCACCAGTAATATTCAAGTGTTTATGCCTATCTAATTACTTTACTTTGTATTTTTTAATTTTTTAATCATTTTTTAATTGTACCATAATTAAATTTAATTTGACATTACTAAAATTATGTTAACTCTTATATTTGCAATATATTTTTAAAAAAAATAAGTGAAAGAAAATAATAACATAAATATATAATTACTCATATAATAACTTGTGAATTGAGTTATATATTTTACTTATTAAGGTTAATTAACTTTTAAACTATAATATAATTTATTAAGTTTAGTATGACCTATAATTCGTTGATTTAATTTGTTATGATAATGGGATACTTTTAAATTAATTTACACAATTTTTATTAGATTCAATTAATATAAATAGAAAATTTTTATCATTTTTATAAATATTTATGTCACGGTTATTCTTTATTATATAATTTTTTGGCTATTTTGGTATATATTGTAAATTATATATTTTACTTATTAACGTTAATTACTTTTTGTTTATGCTTCTGACTATCATTTTCTATTACAACTGATGATAAAAATTATTTAAGTAGGACACTTTTGCCTTAATGATCTTACACCTTTTTTTTACGTTTTATATTAAATCATAATGGATAATATGGAATCATTAGGAAATGATTCAATGACTATTGCATCCTCTACTCGTGGTAAGTTTGATTTTGCATGGAATTATTTTTCTTCTTCTCAAGCATCTGATGGAAATATCCAATATAACTGTATGTTTTGCGGTAGAGTATTGGAATTTTTAGAATGAAAGAACATCTTGCTAGTGTTAAAGGTAATGTTTGCTTCTTGCAAAAAAGTACTACTTGATGTACGTGATATTATTGGAAAATATTTGCAGTAATAAGTAAAAAAGAAAAAGGAAATTAAAGAGGCTCATAATATATCTTTTGGAGATGATGAAGCACCACAAATATTAGATAAAGGAAAAAAGAAAAGCTATTATTGACATAGATTCTTATTTTTCTCCAAGAACTACTTCTAATTCTCAACCTAGTCAAAAAGGTTTTATATTGATAAGGATGTTATTTTGCAATGTAAACAACATGGACTAGATGGTTATATCATTCATGTATGCCTTTAAATGCTTTAAATTCACCATTTTATAGGAAGTAATAGACGTTACAGTAGCAGTAGGTCCAAGATTTAGGATTCCATCTTATTATGAGCTGCATGTGCCTTTGTTTCAAAATTTAAAAAATGAATGTCAGCTAATTGTGGATACATATAAATCTAATTGGGAATCAACAGGAAGCACTATTATGGCAAATGGGTGGACTAATAAACGATAAAGAACCTTGATTAATTTCTTGTTTTATTATAATATTGGAACAACTTTTATCAAATATGTTGATGCTTATGACATGGTAAAAAGTGCTAATGTTTTATCTGAATTATTCTTTGAAATTGTTAAGTAGGTTGGACTAAAGAGTGTTATGCATATTGTTATAGATAATACAAATAAAGCTGGGCACTTATTATAATCAAAGAATAGGCATATTTATTGATCGCCATGTACTGCTCATTGTATAAATCTTATTTTAAAAGATATTGGTGGTATGGGCCATATTCCTAGTCTTGCTTCACGCATATATAAGATTACAATTTTTGTGTATAATCATGTCACATTTTTTTCTTGGTTAAGAAAGCAAGAAGATTGGATTGAGATCATACATCCCACTATTACCAAGTTTGCAACTACATTTATTACTTTGAAAAGTTTTTATGAATGTAAAAAACTACTTCAAATTTAGTGATAAGTAAACACTTTCATGTCATTAATTATCAAAGAGTGAAAAAGGAAAAAAGTTTATGTTATTATTCTAGATAATAAATTTTGGGATGGTTGCTTGATAATCGGGAAGATTGTGGCTCTGCTTATAGGATTGTTGACTCAGATGAGAAGCTATCTTTGGGGTATATATATGATGGTATGTATAGAGCTCACAAAACAATTATAACACTTTTTAAAGGGAAGGAGAAATTGTATAAGCTTTATATAGATATTATTGACTGATGATGGGATAAGCATCTTACTCAAATGATCCACTTAGCAACGTATTTTCTTAATCCTTATTGCTTATATAGTGGAGACATATGTACAATTAATATTATAGGCGGTCTATTTGATGTGATTGAAAGTAAAGGTATTTTCTTTATTAAAAATCAATCATAAGCGATAAATAAAATTAAATTGTATCGTGAAGGTTTAAAGAGTTTTGTAAGATCATCATCAAAGAGAAAACTTATGATGAAAAAATGCAGCAAGTCAAGTTTTATACTTTTAATTCATTCTTTAATTATTAATAATATATCTTTTATTTATCATAACTATTAATTTAAGATACAAATGATTGGTGGATATTATTTGGTGATAACACTACAACATTAAGAAAACTTGCTATTAGGTTACTCAATCAAACAACTTTTGCATCAGGTTGTGAACATAATTGGAGTTTATTTTTAACGTATTCATACAAAGAAACAAAATTGTTTGAAACATCAAACACTTAGTGGCCTTGTTTATGTTACTTATAATATAAGAATGAAGGACAGGTATTTTACAGTTTTATTTTATTTCATTAATTTTATTTTTATTATTGAATTTATAATTTCTCTATTATGTATTTAATGCACTTAGTAAGAAGACAAATTATGATCTAGTTGATATTAATTGTATTGAATATACTTATTTTTGGATTGAAGAAGAAAAATCATCACCTGATCTTGATTATAATGAACTTAAAAAGGTGATTTATGAAGAAAATGCATTTGTCACAACGAATGAATTAAGAACATCTACTAATGGTTAATTTATATTTTATTTTGATCATATTTAAGTTAAAAATATAATGTATTACAAGTTTAAAATTAAGAATAATTTCATATATTACTAATTTGTAATTTATTTAAATGTCGTAGAAAATTTTGATGTAAGCCTAGTTTACGAGTGTTTCCCTTAAAACAACACTTTTAGTTTTCTTGTAGGATATTTGATTTGTTGGAGAACAAAAGTTAAATATACATTTTTATTAGAATTTTATATACAATTTTATAATTACTACTTGGACCATGAAAGTAAAATACAATTTGCCAGAAAAGCTTGTGATATTTTACTAGAAAAGAAAAATACAGTCTGACTAGGAAAGCTTAAGAACAGGGGAAAGGAATTCAAAAGCTAAAGATTAATTGAAACTTGCACAACATAAAGAGAAAACAAGAACATAGTCTTTTCTTTTTTCAAATTTTTACACCATAAATACTAAAACCAGACTCAAGAATCAAGCTATAAAAGAGTATACCATTTATAAAGAGGAAGATTGCAAGTATGAAGTGACAAGAATAGGTAGAAAATGATTTACAAAATTATTATTGGTATTGTTCCAAAACATTGATAACATTATTATGCAACATTTATCGTTTTTATTGCATTTTATTACCATAACGTTGATAACATTCCTTACATTCATATTTTTTAATTGTCATTGTTATTATACCCCCAATGTTCTTATTTTTTAGTATATATACACCAACTATGTGTTGGTTTTTCAATACAAAGACACACAATGCTAACTCTATTCTCTACCTTCGTCAACCACATACCCCTTCCTCCTTTTCTATATATATATAGAGGTGCATAAGAAGTTTATAACATCTTTAAACATCATTCTTCTTGTCTCAAGGCTAGCGTAAGGGAGACAGATTTCAGAATATTGTTCTATTCTTACTGTTGCTTGAGTATTTCATGTGAGACATCTTTGTTACTGGATTTAATCTACGGATGAAACCAACGTAGGTTCTGCACTTATTGTTCCCCACATAAGTTCTGACTTTGTTACTATAGCCCATAGGATTATACCTGACCAAACTAGATTAGAGACTCTAGATAGGAGAAATTTTAAATGATAGTTTAAGAAAATTCTATTTTACTTTCAATAATACGAAATTATGTACTATTTTAAGAAATTCCTAGTGATAATACCGACCCTAAAACAACTAAGGATAATCGTATAGTTAGGGGAGTGTTGCTTATCCATATGATAAAGCCGTTGTTTGATATCTACTAAACTGCCAAGGAAATTTGGGATGCTTTAGAAGTGAAACATGGAACCGATGATGTCGATACTAAGAAATATACAGTTGCTAGGTGGTTAAAATTTATCGTTGTTGATGATAAGCCTATTATAGACAAATTATATGAGTATGAAAACTTAGTTGCTAAAATCCTTGTTGAGGGTATGAACATGTGTGAGTTGTTTCAAGCTAATGCCCTTATTGAGAAACTACCTATCTCATGGAATGAGTATAAAAACTAGTTACGGCGTAAGAAGAAAGACATGAAGCTTCAGGAGTTGATAGGGCATATAAAGATTGAGGATGCTAACCGTACACAAGATAAGGCCAATTCACTCACCCTTGTCCCTACTGTTAAGGCTAATGTGATAGAACATAGAAATGCAAATAACTTCAAGAATGGTTGACAAAACAAGTCTTTCAACAACAACAAAGAGGGTCAATTTAAGCACAAAAGGATTAATGGTGATTGTTGGTGGTGCTTTAAGCTAGGTCATCCTACTGCTCTTTGCCAAGCTAGAATCAATCATGAAAAGAAGGGCCAAGGATAAAAACCACAACAGTTAGAGAAAGGAAACCAGAAGGAATATCAATAATGTAAGCAAAAGAATTTTGGTAAGCCTCAAGCTAATATGGTCGAAGCTGGTGATGATGACAAGGAGAAAATTACTGTTGTGGTATCTGAAGTTAAACTTGTTAGAAACTTTGTAAAGTGGGTCACTGACACAGGAGCCACACGCCACATCTGCACTAACAAGGACCTGTTTAAGGAGTTGAATGATGTTGCTGATGGTTAATTTGTATATATGGGCAACTCCAATAGAGTTCTATCCAAGGAGTTAGGAAGGTCACTCTCAAACTCACTTCTGGAAAAGTGTTGGCGTTAGAAAATGTTTTATTTTCTCTTGATGTTTGTAAAAACTTGATTTTTGGAGCATTACTTAATAAAGTTGGCATCAAACTTACTTTTGACTTTGATAAGCTATTTCTTAATAAGAATGGGAACTTTGTTGGTAAAGGATTTTGTAATAGGGGTCTATTTGCACTTGATGTTGAAATGAATGCATCTACTTCTTTTGCTTATATTATTGTGTCTCTAGACCTATGGCTTGTGTTGAGGCTAAACACTCTAAGAAAGCTTTTAAGTCAATGACCAAAAGAAAGTCACAATTATTAGATTTGGTGCACACATAATTGGATGATTTTAAGAATAGTGTGAGTAAAAGAGGCTTGAAATATTACATTACTTTTGTGGATGATTGTTCTTGATTTTCTAAGGTTTACTTTTTGAAAAATAAAAGTGATGCAAAGGAATTGTTTATAAAATACAAAGTTGAGGTTGAGAACTAACTGGAAAGGAAAATTAAGAGATTAAAGTATGATTGAGGTGGTGAGTATAGTACTGATTTCTTTGCTGATTATTGTGGAAAGGTTGGGATTATACATAAGCTTTCAGCCCCTTATACACTTGAATAAAATGGAATAACTGAGAGGAAAAATTGAACACTCAAGGACATGATTAATGCAATGTTGACTTCCTCAAGATTAGCAAATTTTCAACTCGTTATGTTCTAAATAGAGTCTCTCATAAGAAACTAGATCAAACCCTTACAAAAGTTAGACAAGTTATCCACCTAACTTGCATTTTTTGAAAGTGTGAGGGTGTCTTATTAAGGTTACTCTACGCGAACATAAGAGGAAGAAAATTGAGCCTAAGACTATTGATTCAATTTTTATAAGATATGCCTCTAATAGTGTTTCCTATAGATTTATAGTTAAAGAAGAGGGATTTAACACTTATGAACCAATTATGGAGTCAAGAGATGTAGTGTACTTTAAGGATATATTTCCTATAAAAGTGAGATTGCAAGTTCCTAGAGAGTCTGTCCCCAATTCTTCTATTAATGATGACATAAAGGAAGAGAAAAATATTAAACTAAGGAGAAGCAAAAGAGCTAGAGTACCCACCAGTTTTGGCTCTAACTTTATTACTTCTTTTGTGGTGAAAAAAACTTGAGAAGATAGATGACGATTTTGTGGTGACTTATATTATTAAAGAAGATCCCAAAACTTATGAGGAAGCAATGAGATCTATGGATGCTACCTTTTAGAAGGAAGCCATAGATAGTGAGTTAGAGTAAATCACGTCTAATAAAACTTGGGTTTTAGTTAATCTACTTGAGGTTGTAATCCTTTGGAGTGTAAGTGGATTTTCAAAAGGAAATTAAGACTTGAAGGAATCATTGAGAGGTTCAAGGTAAGACTTGTGATTAAAAGCTTTAAACAAAATAAAGGATTGGACTTTTTTTTTATACTTACTCGCCTATTACTAAAATTGCATCTATAAGGATGTTGTTTGCTATTGCCTCAGTATTTAAGCTTCATATTCACTAAAAGGATGTTAAGAAAGCTTTCTTGAAGATGAGGAAATTTATATGGCCCATCTCAAAAGGTTTGGAGTGCCTGGTCAAGAACAAAAGTGTGTAAATTGGTTAAGCCTCTGTATAAGCTTAAAGAAGCTCCCAAATAGTGGCATGAGAAATTTGAAAGTGAGATTTTTCAAACATAGTTTCACCTTTTGTGGTGTTGATTCTTTCATTTACATGAAATCTGACATCAATGGTTATGTGATCATAACTCTTTATGTGGATGATTTGCTTATTTTTTGTTTTAGTTTATCTGTCATTGATACTACAAGAGTTTGCTAAAGTCTTCCTTTGATATGAAAGATCTTAGACCTGTGGATTTTCTTTTGGGAGCTATAGTTGACAGGACTGACTCTAGCTTTAGGTTGAAACAAACTCATTATATTGAGAAATTTTGGAGAAGTTTAGTTACTATGATGTTGATCCAGTCAAGACTTCCTATGATGCTAATATTGATTTAAAGAAAAATTTTGGTAATAGTATATGCTAAAATTCTTGGTAGTGTGATGTACTTGATGAACTATTCTCATCCTGATATTGCATACTATATGAGTAGACTTAGTAGGTATACTCATAATCCCATTCAAAAGCATTGGAATGCATTGATTCGTTTGTTGAGATATTTGAAAGGTACTATGCATTATGGATTATCTTTTGGTGGTCATCCTCCTTTTTTAGAGGGGTATTCTGATGATAATTTGGTTACAGAGAGTGATGATATACACTCTACTATTGGTTATGCTTTTACCTTGGTAGGAGCTGCAGTGTCATGGAAATCATCCAAGTAAACATGTATTGCAAGATCAATAATGGAGGCTAAGTTTATGGCTTTGGAGCTAGCAGGATGGGAAGCTAAGTGGCTAAGGGATCTCTTAACAGATATCCTACTTTGGGAAAAACCAATTCCTTCTGTTTCCTTTCATTGTGATTTGTAGGCTACCATTCATGTTGCCAAGAACAAGGCATATAATAGAAAAATTAGACATATCAAATTGAGACATAAAATTCTATGTACTTTAATTAAATATGGTGTAATTTCTCTAGACTATGTCAAGTTAAAGATAATGTTAGTGGATCCATTTACAAAAGCTTTGAGTAGTAAACTAGTTTTAGAGCATGCTAAAGGGATGGGGTTAAGCCCAATTATGTAGTAACCTCGTAATGGATACTCGTTTTGGGAAACCAAGTTCAATGGATCAAACGAAATTATGTGGTGACTACTTACTTGTACATTGTTTGTGGAATAATATTAAGATACATTCAGTTATTGAATTGCGTCCCTAGCATGGCTTTATTATGTATGATGAGGTTGGATTGTTTAATCCTTAATGAGTTTTATAGCCTAAGTTTGGATGGAGTGAGCATTACACACTTGATGAACTCACCTAAATGATTGTGGGGGGCTAACCACCCTCCTATGAGAGTATTTGGGATATTTCTCTAGAGCGATCATGAGACTAGCACATTTTGAGGCTGTTTATTTTTCTAGTAGGTTCTGTCTCCAATTTTCTTAGACACTAAGTTTAAGACTTAGTTCACCTGGTTGTTTGTCAATCTTTCTCCTAAATTTTTACATTTTGTTTATCAAGTTTTAGACTAAGTGGGGGATTATTATAGTTCATTTGGTTGTTTGTCAATCTTTCTCCTAAATTGTTACATTTTGTTTATCAAGTTTTAGACTAAGTGGGGATTGTTTATAACACCCCACTCTCGCATGACTCGAACCCGACATCGACTGTGATATCCGAGTCCGTGCCCTGTGAGGGTGACGTGCTACATCACTCAGTCAAAACTCAGTCTAAAATTTTTTTTAAACGCAAACATGCACAATGCAGAAGACAATAAACATACAATCATTAATAAGTACATTGGCCACAAGGGCCCTTTTTATAAATACATTTTATTTCAGTCTGTGGACTTTACAAATTGACCTAATCATTAATTCATAAAATAAAAATACACTAATACAGACACGAACTGATCCCGACCATTTTTCTCACTAACCAGCAGATGCCATACGCCCGTTGTCTAACAGGGTATTCTTCTGAGTCCTGAAAAATAATTGCAAATTTTGGGTGAGTTTTGCGAACTTAGTGAGAAACCATCATCGATGGTTCACTCAATTCATGCAACACATCGTTCCATATAACATATATTCACATTGTTGCA
>JAOSBK010032605.1:0-10920 GCA_027568895.1 Erythroxylum shatona | reverse complement strand
ATCTCAAAGTACCTGAAATATTTTCTTAACTAATTCTAGATATTTTATAATTATCAAAACATAAAGGGATTTAATTTTTCAACCACCATTGGTCCAACACATTACCATGCAAGTTAGTTTTTCTTTTAAAACCCACTTGCATCTAATAGGTAAAATATAATCAAAATTATCCATTAAACTCCATACTTGGTTATTGTACACAGATTCCATTTAAGATCTCATGGTTTTTTGCCATTTTAAAGAATTAATATCAAAAATTACTTAATAATCTCATCATGTATAAGCGACTCATTATCCTTTACATTTTCAATAAGTAGATCCAATCTAATAGGGGAAGGCATATCCTAGTAGTGCGTAGTAGACTATGTGTCTCATGAACCCCATGGTTACACATCATATGTATCAACTTGAGGTTCTTTTTCCATTTAGATATGAATTTGTGGCTCTTAAACTTCTATAAGTTCAACCTTACTCCCACTATTTTCTTTGAGAATAAATCTTTTTCTAAGATTATAGCATGTCTTAAGACCAACACCTTTTACACAAAAGGATGGTAAAATTGATATCCTAAACTCTCTTTCAGATAACCCCAAAATTTGCACTTATCTTATTTGGCTTGAAACTTATCAAATATTGCATGTTTCACATAAGTACCACGTCATCTTTAAATATGGCAACCTTGGTCTTTTACTAGTCCATATCTTATATGGTTTCTAGTCAACATATTTGGATGGAAATCTATTTAAAAGGTGAGAAGTAATTTCAATATTATATCTCCAAAAGGATAAAGGAAGGACTGTATAACGCATCATAGAATGTATCATAGCTAACAGAGTTGATTTCTCCTCTTAGATACCTCGTTATGTAATAGAGTCCTAGGAGGAGTCCATTATGAAATAATCTCATTCCCTTTTAAGTAATTGAGAAATTTATGGTTCAAGTATTCACCACCTCGATCTGATCTAAGTGTCTTAGTACTTTTACTTATTTTTTTTCTCAACCTCTGGTCTAAGTTCTTTCAACTTTTTGAATGATTAAGACTTTGGTTTCGTTACATACACAAAACCATGTCTATAATGATCATCTATCAACATAATGAAATATGAGAATCCACCTTTAGCACTAGTAGATGTAGGCCCACTTACATCTGATTATATAAGCTCTAATAACTTATTGGTACATTTTTCCTTTCCATTAAAGGGTAGTTTGGTTATCTTTCTCAACAAACAAAATTCACAAGCTTTATATGATCCATACTTAAAACGATCAAAATATCTTTTTTATGTAATTTTTTAATTCTAGTTTAATTGATATGATCTAACTTACAATGCTACAAATAAGATGGATTTTGATCACTTAACTTTCTTATCTTACTATATGTGTTAAGATTTGGCCTTTCAAGATCTAACTCTTACAAACCATTTGTAAGTAATCCAGATCCATAATAAACATCATTTTTATAAAAGAAACAACTATTATTTTTAATAATAAAGACAAACCATTCAAATTTAAATAATAATAGAAATGATGTTTTTAGTAACAAATGGAACATAATACAATTATTTAGTTCTAGTTTTAGGACAAAAGTTAAAACTATACTATAAGTTCCTATAGCTAATACAACAACTCTTACTCCATTGCCCACTGGTAGGTCCATTTGACCTTTCCCCAATGATCTACCCCATGATAACATCTGCATATTATTACATATATAAGAACCACATCCATTATCTAATACCTAAGAATATGGAACAAAAGTAGAAAGATTGATCTTAATCATAAACATACTTGAAGAGACTACATCCTTAAGCTTCTTATCTTTAGGGTAACAAGATAAGCTACATAGTTCCTCTTCCTATTTCCATTGACTCTGTAATGAAAGCATGTGCCCTTGTAATTGCTCTTCTTCTTAACACCACCTTTTGGCTTTACTACTCTAATAAAAGCCTTGTGCTTTTTGTTATTATTCTTCTTAAGACCCTTTTTCTTGCTCTTGGAATAATCCACAATATGAATAGATCTGGATTCCTTCTTAAGGTACCCCTCTGTAATGTTGAACATATTCAGTAGTTTTAGTAATGACATATCCTTTTAATTCATGTGAAAGTTCATAACAAACTGTGAAAACTCAAACAAAGAGACTGTAGCACTAGATCAATGCTCAACTCATAATCTATGACAAAACCTAATTGGGCTAACTTTTCAATATACCCAATCATCTTCAACATGTGTTCACTAAAGATCCTTCTGACATTTTGCATTGAAATAATGTTGTGAAGATTTGACATCTCTCTACCCTTTTGTGCAATAAACAACTCCTTAAGATGCATAACTATAGTAGAAGCATGCATATTTTCATGCTATCTCTGAAGCTTAAGAGACATACTAGCCAACATCATGCTTGTAGCTTGCACAACGCCATCAATATAACATTTATATCTCTCCCATGCCTGATCAGCCACATCTGAACTAAGCTCTAGTGGAACAATAATTTCAAGAATATATAACTTCTTTTCTTGTCTAAGAACACCTCTTAAATTGTGAAACCAATCTATAAAGTTAGGTCCTATCATCTTATTAGCATCTATGATTCTCCTCAATGTCATATTGGTACTCATCTTCTGATTTGTTAACCTAAAGATATAAAAGAGCAAGTTTTAGTTTGTAACAAAAACATATTAAATAAAGTCTTTAATAAAAATTTAATCACTCCCACTATTTTATTCAAAATAATAGCCCTCACTATTAAGTCAAGAAATTGTCAAATAATTTCCTCATAGGCTGGGATACTATTAAAAAATAATTTATCTTAAGTTTGCTCAATAAACTAACTAAATTGTGAATCAAGTAGGTAACAACTTTACCAATCACATCTTTTGTGACTCCTAGATCTGTTAGGTGATAACTCTTTGCCTAAATATATGATATATAATATTCATAACCCTATTTCTAATTCCACATGATCATGATTTTGCTTATAGATATTTAGTTAAGTGGGACTTATTAATTTAAGATAAAACATATTCAGGTTAAAGTGACCATGAGTTTGCTCAGCAAGCTTTATAATAAATAGAACTCTAATTTTATTCCTAAATAATAGAAGGCAATTATCACATTCTCAACATGTATTTAATATTTAATCGAGGGATTTAAAATTTTTCAAAAAAAATTTATCTTATCAAAATAATCTAATGTCATTATATTTTTAATTTCTAACATAATCTAACTATGACATAAATTCTTTAAAACCTTTGCTTGATTCTAATTATTGATTTGATAAATAATTTAATTTAATAATTAAACTAAATTCCAAAATATTCCTAACAAAGATTATCCTTTGAAAACAATTTAAAAATATTTGGAAAAACATTTTTCTAGTTTTGTTAGTAATATAAACGAATTTAATCTGCAATGCACAAGCCAGCAAAGTCTATGATAGATGTATAATTGATCATATTTATACCTCATATTTGATGTATTTTTTCTTGATTTTTATACTTTAATTGCATATTTGGTAGTTAATTTACTCCAAGTGCATTTAAGGTTGTAATTGCCTTCATAGACTAAGCAGAGAAGAATTTGGATCAAAATGCAACATAAATCAAAGATTTAAAGCAAGAAGGGGTATAAGGTAGTGTATATAGCCGTATAAGTCTCTCATGTAATGCAAATTTGTGAATTCTCGGGATTTTTAAGTACGCACAGTTTAGTATACACCCATATATCTCCTAGAAGCCTTAAAATTTACTATAAAAATAAGGGAGTGGAGGTAAAATTGGAAAGCAGACTTTTAGAGGTAATTCAAGACACAAAGACCATTTAAAAGGGCTGATATTGATCTAGAGATGTGAAAGACATGAATAAATAATCAAAATATCGAAAAGAATAAAAGATCAAACCTCTACCTTGCAAGAACATTCAATAAGAAATAGACGGAGATTCAAAATTATGAACTCTCTATTTTCTAAAAGTTTTTGTTTCTATTTATGTTTGATTTCGCTATCTATCATGTATAACTAAACATCTTTAGTGTATAGGTAAGATGAACCTTAGTTTGTGTTATAACGTGTTTTGATTTTTTTATTTAATGCAATTATTTCAATTAATCTATTAAAATTTAATTATGTGTTTAATTATGTTCTAATAGATCCGAAATATTAGTGCATAATCTGATTTTGTATCATAAAAATTGAGAAATCTTGTTTATGAATAGATTTACCATAATTGAAAGGATTTGATTGCAAACTCAGAGATAAGTCGACATAAATCCTATAGATTAAGGTCAAATCTAATAGTGATATTCAAAAATTGGTAAAGTAATCTTAGTACCTTTAACCTGAATAATATCAGTTGATAATTCTAATATTAGTTGATAGGAATTTCCATGGTCCAATCATTCATAAAATAATTGCATAATAAGTGATCAATTATTTAAGAGTTTTAGGGGGATTCATAGCCTAGACACTAATTCTTGATATTGATTATTTCTAAATGAATTCTTTATTCCATGTTCAATACTTTTTCATATTCATTTTAATTATTTAAGTTTTATTTTCTTTATTAAAAACCAAAATCAAATTCGTAGGCCAGATAATACGATAATGGTAATTACTAGTATTCATTGTCTTCACGGGATTTGACTCGTACTTACCGGTACTAGTTACAACTTTACCGTGCATTTGTGGATCAATTAATATTGACAAATTAAAATTAGCCAATCAAGTTTTTGACTCCATGGCCAAGGACATCGATATTAGGAACACTTGAATGCTATTATTCTATCCATTATTTTTTGTACTTATTTTGTTTTTATTGTTTCTTGTTGTAATCTTGGCTTATTCATTTAATAATATTTTGAACTTCTTTACACTGATAACATGTTTGTGGTTTATTTTAAGGATTAAGGTTTAACACTATCACCACAACTCCCAATGGAATGATGGAGAAGACAGTACTCTTATGGGAGCTACGATGTATCTTCACAATATATAACATCACAATATACGAACGAGAGGTTTCTTCACATATTTTTGAAGGCCCAACCAACATCCATATTGTGTTTCAACATTTGTGAGGGTAAACAATACAATCATGAACGTCAAGCACTAACCTGTATATGGGATCAATCTAACATGTATAATCAATCTCATGGTGTATCATACAAGAATAATTACAACTTAGAGTGGAGCATCTCTTATGCATATAGATGAAATGATTATGCTCCAACTTAATATTTACAATATCAAGCACCTCAAGTTAAGGAGCCAACTCTAAAAGATACATTGCTAGTTTTATTTAAGAAGCTATCATGAGCCATTAAAAAAAGAAAGGCTTGAATATGAAATATAATGAATCTTTCATAATGATAAGCTAGTGAAGATAATATCTTACGAGATGTAAAGGATTTTACCTAGTCTTACTAAAAGAGATCTTAAAGAACATGGAATGGAAATCACCCTTAAGAGTGGAAACAAAAGAAGAAGAAGAAGAAAAGAAAACATTATAAATAAAATAATAGAAAGCCTTTTAAAATTTAAAGCTAGCCGATGCGAATTCTAAGAAAGAGTTTCTTCACCTAAATATCTTGAGCATAACATAAAAAATACTATTTGAGCTTATTAACATAGCAAAGTCAATAAAAGATGAAGGTTATCTTAATATATGAAATGCTTTTTCAAAATGATGAGGAGGTAACTGAGGAAGTTGAGGAGTGGTAAAAGACAATTATAGAAGAAGATGAGCCAAAAACCTTTTTCCAAGAAGAGAAAAAAGAAGAATAGTTAAAGGTAGTTGAAGGAGAAGTAGTAGAGGAACCAAATAAGGGAATTACTAGTGAAGCATTGGTAGTCAACTTAAGTATCGATGGTTCCCACTTCCTCAAAGACAAACTGCTCATGTCAACTGATGATTTAGGGAGTTTTGTTATCCCTTTGTTTATTAATAGTTTGTCATTGCAATGGCCATTAATAAATATGATTGGAGTAATAAATTTTATAAATTATTTTCTTTTTATTATTTTTTAACATGTGGCTTGCTTACAAGCTATTAAATTGCTATATAGAGTAACAAGTGGAAGCAAGCCACTAATCATAGGCCTAGGATGATGAAAAAAGCAAGCCATTAATCAGGCATCAGAGTAAAGATAGGAAGGTCAGCACAATTTTGCATTGGACCCTATGTGACCCAACTGGCATGACAGATGAATCTGTTCAATTGGCTACCATTGATATGGTAGATGATGACCACGGTAGTGCTTAATCTGGTAGTGATAGAACATATGCGCATGATACATAGGCATTAAGGTCCCACCAAAGAAATCTGTAGACTCAGTGGGGAGCCTAATGAGCCAACAACGAAAGGTGGTGATAGAGTAGAAAAACCTACAACAGAGCAGCCACCACCACCACAACCACAACATCTTAGCCATAACCATCACCACTAGAGAGGAAAGATGTCATTCTAAAGTAGGATATCCTCAAAGGTCCCAAAGCTATGTTGCACAATCTAGCTTAGCTAAAGATAACCTTATTAGAGGAATAGGTGGGCTAGCTTGTGGGAACTCAACAGATGCTTCTACTTTAGTAAGCTAAGCTTCTAGCGTAGGTAGGTGACAATGCTTGTCAAGTGCACTGCAAAATTTATTTTGACTCTACATACTAAATTTTGTAGTAATGGTAAGTCGGGATCGAATCCACAAGGAATGTTTGTTTAATTTTCGTAATGAAATTAATTGATGCAAGGAAAGTATATGGGGGGTTTTTGGGATTTCAAGCAATTTAGAAATTAAAAGTAAAATTAAACTATTGAAAAAAATTAAATCAAACAATCAATGAGAAAAGTGTTGAGTATAAGTAAGGTCCAACTCTAGGTTCAATCTCAGCCTAAACATAATCAAGCATATTCCTTCATTCTAAATTCTTTACAATTCTTTTAGGATGATTGATCTGAGACTAATAGAATGCTCTACAAATCTCACTTTTCCCTTAGGTTGTATTTAATCAAGATACAATCATTAATTAAACCTAACCACCGAATAACCTAGGATATGATCTCTAGATTCAATTTGGCAATCGCATTGTGAATTGGAAAACAATCAATATAGGTAGTAACCTCACACGTTTGGTTATCCAACCTACGTTATGTTGTTTCTAATGATTAATGATCCTTAGATGTACTCACAAACATCAAAAGTAACGATTACGGATTACAATCGATGTTTTAGTAATAGGTTTGAAATAAAATGATCAAAATAATATATTAAGATCATTAATCCCAAAACCATTTAAATCAATACCAACAACACAATAATCCGAAAAAAACTTACAACTTTAAAATGATAGAAATAGCTTAACCATGACTTGGCATCGATATTCATATTGAATCGGCATCGAGAAACTAGCCTTCCGTCTTCATTTTCATGTAGCTGGGATGGGACAAATAAATGTTGGAGAGTTTAAGGTCCACGCCTGTCTTCCTTTTCATCCTACACCTCTCTATTGTTTTCGTTTTTAAGCCCAATCTGCACTGCCCCTGTAGTTGTTAATGTTCTGCACCACACTATTCATTGACAAAACAATTTAATTTTGCAAGCCTTCTCTTAAAACCTTGCTCTTGCTTTCTGCTTGTGCTGCTTAAATGCAGCGTATGCTGTATGACCGCGTGGACGCAGTGTTTGCATGCGTTGCTACATGAAATGCAATGCAACCACCAAACTGGAACTTTTTTTAACAAATGTGCTCCAATTTGCTTTGAACATCTTCCCTTTTGGTCTCAAATATATAATCATATCCAACCTAGTAGTCAACACAAATTGATCACAAATTAAGTATTTTAACTTAAGAATAGGATTGAAATCATATGGAAATACTTTAGATATCAAATAATTCAATCCTATCAAATACCCCTACACTTGGTCTTTGACCATCCTCAGGCAAATCGTCAAAATCAAAATCACAACCAAAACTTTAACTCATTTTCTACATTTCTTAAGAATAGATAGCCATAAGTAAAGGTAAATGATTTTCAAAACTCAAGTAAGGACTCAACATTCAAAGCTTTTACTCATGATCAATCAACATTCATCATCTTCAAAAACTGAGCAATCTAATGATATATTTAGAAAATGTGTTTAACTAAAATATATCTATGGGTACACTCAACACCATTCATGATCATGACAATCCATAACTTTGCATATCATTTCATTTCTCCACTGTTAATGTTCACGTGCAAAATCACGAATCAAAAGACTTTTTAGGGTTGTAATGTGGCATAGGTAAGGTGAGATATATTTGGGTCAAGTAGCATGAAAGTCATCAAAGCTAGTGAAACAAAGCAACACTCATAAAAAAAAATAGGTATCGTCAGCTATGACGAATGCAACTTTTATATTTCACAATCCCATTCAGCTCTCATACACAAACCACATGAAGCATATATCAATCCGAAGGAATCACTCATATAATTTATGCCAAAATGAAATCACAAGAGAACTTTCTAAGCTAACATCTACCTCAAATTCAAGATACTCACATAACACATTCATTACAACTCTAGGAAGATGCATAAATCATAGATAACTTTTCAACACATATGCAATTCCTCCTTGATACTTTTATTTTAAACAAAATATTTTTCTCTCTTTTTTCTTGTTTCTATCCTTTTTTCATTTTCTTTTCTTTTTTATTTTTCTTTTATTTTTCTTTTTTTATTTTCCTTAAAAATTAAAATAAACTACATCATCATGGGAATTTCTATGATAAGAAATAAAATAACATCCCAACATATACCCCTACACTTAGAATTTTGTATACCCACAAACCAAACAATCACAAATGTTCCACTAACTATATGACTTTAGGTAGGACATTTGGCTAAGTTTAAAAGAATAAAATGTGGTTTATACAAAAAGAAAGGTTAAAGCTCAAAGGGGTTTATCAAGGGAAAAATCATGTCAATAGGATAAGTTATTTGGCCAATGTAGTTTATGAAAAACAAAGAATTCCTAATCATATCCATGTTAATACATGTGATAAAAATGTGGTCTCGAATAGAAATTCAACACAAAATTAGGATGTACATGTCATGAAGGTCACACATTATCAAAAGGCACTGAGACTGATATGAATGTGTCAGTCAAAAAAGCTCAAAATCTCACCGGTTTTGTCTACCATTAGTCACCACTCTTCTAAAGATAATGCATATCGACCAATCACAATAGCAAAAGTACATGCTAAAGTTGCTATGAAATTTCTAGTCAAAACACACTCTAATCACGATTATATAATCCTAGAAGCAATAGAAAATGAGAAAATGTTTATTTCATTTGTTTTATTCTTTCTCTCATTTTGATTGGAAACTTAAAAACAAGTAACACAAACAAATTCAAAAACACACATGCATATAAAAAGTAATGCGAAAATGGAAAGGAAAAGAAATTTACTTCCTTTGGGTTGCCTCCCAAGAAGCACCTTTGTTTAGGGTCACTGGCTTGACTCCTTCTTCTCCTCACATGTCAAAATTATGATCTTCATGTATCACATGCAGCTCCTCTACATGAGGTAGTTTTGAATAGGGCCTTAGTTGATCATCATCTGCCATCTTCTTTCCTATCCTTAGCTTCTCAATCTCGATCGAGTCCATATACTCTAGAGATATTTCAAATGTCTCTTCACCTTTTTCTTTATCATTTAACTCCTCCAATCTGTTATGCAAAGGTAAAGAGTGAGTTTCAAAAATAATTATGGACTCAATACTTACCTTTGAGTTAAAAGATGTGTCCTTTTCGACTTCAAACTCATTCTCAACTTCTCAGACACAAACAATTCGTTGAGTATTGAGCTCAAAATGCTCAAACTCCTCATCACTTTGTAAGTTTTCCACACAGACTTCAATTGGGTGCACCTCAGGTTGATACGATTGCTCCTCTTCGCCTTGCGATTCTAGGCGATCAAGGCTTATTGCCATCTAACCCATTAGGTGTTCCATCCTCTATTGGCTTGCTTCTGTCTCTTATTGGAATTCTTGCATTTGTTGGTGCATATCCTGTAGAAATTGTAAATTGTTAGTAGCCATATTACTAACAAGTTCTTCAAAAGATGCAACTAAATCATGATAGCTCTTCGAATCTTGGGCATTAGACCATGTGTTTTTTGGAAATTGCCCTCCATCCTTTTGGAATTGTAAAGTATTCTCTTGCAATTGCAACATCAACTCTTCCAGAGATGGACCAGAGTTGTTATAGGAAGCTTTTGGTCTGTACGAGAATTGTTGTGTGTCTTACAAACTATCATGGAAGTAATTCTGATGATTATCCCATCCATAACAAAAGTTAGGTTGATTAGTCCAAACATTCTTATAGGATTGAGAATATGAATTGTAAAAGAAATTACTTCCGTCCATATCAATTTTTTTTTCACGAAACAAAAAAATAAAAAGATCACAAAATAACAAAAAAGAAATTAATCACGAACAAATATATAAAAATACCAATTAACTCATAAATAAAAACTAAAACACCTCACTCCTCGACAACGGCTCCAAAATTTGACTACGCATTGTTACGCTAGTCAAAATAAAATAACTAGACTACTACTGTAGCAGTGGTGAGTCTAGGTCGATCCCACAGAGAATGTGTGTAAAGTTTATGAAATGAAATTAACTGATGTTTACACTAAATGGGGGGTTTTGGATTTTTCAAAGAAGAGAAAATAAAATAAAACTATCTAATAAAAAAAATTAAAGAAAACATGCAAAAAATGAAAAATGTGGGGAATTTGGTAAGGACCCAGTTCTTTGGTTCAATCTCGGCCTACACCCTGACTAAGCATATTTTATTAATTTTTTGTTCTTTAACCTCTCCTAGAAATTATTAATCGTGGGTTAAAAATTAACCCGAGTTTTCCCTTAGGTTTTGTTTAA
>JAOSBK010032604.1:0-10921 GCA_027568895.1 Erythroxylum shatona | reverse complement strand
TGAATTAAGAGTCAAAAAGTGCATTAACAGTTATGAAAGTGTAGCCAATTAATAAGATAAACTTGGGCTCAATCACTCTGCGTTTGTCTACACGCAAGTCATGATCATGGCCCCTTGGTGTATGATCATGGCTGGTTACCTACTTTCTCTCACAATAGTGGCAGATTCCCCACAATTGTGGCCCGATTGTGACATATTTTTCACAATCGTAGGCTTATATTGCTGCTTCTGTCACAATCGTGGCAGATCCCCTACGATCGTGGCTATGTGATTGGAGGTCCTTCGACAAGCGCAAGAACAATGTGAAAGATAATTAACTAATGCACCTTCGCTTGCTTTACTTGATTTTAATAAAGCTTTTAAAATTGAATGTGACACATCGGGAATTGTTATAGGAGCTATTTTAATGCCAGAATCTCAGCTAATTGCGTACTTCAGTGATAAACTTAGTAGAGCATTGTTAAACTACCCTACATATGATAAGGATTTGTACGCATTGGTGAGGGCATTGTTAACTTGTTGACATTATTTGTGGTCAAGGGAGTTTATAATACTTTCAGATAATAAGAGTCTCAAATTTTTTAAATCGCATACTTAAATGGCTGGAGATCATAGCGACATTCCTTTATGTCATTAAGCACAAGCAAGGTAAGGAAAATGTTGTTGTAGTTGTGTTCTCACTAAGGTATGCATCACTTAATGCTTTGCAAGCTAAATTACTTAGGTTTGAGATGTTTATGGACTTGTATACTAAATGATGTTGATTTTCACCAAGTATATGATGCATGTAATAAGGGTACTTATAATGATTTTTTTAGGCATGATGGTTATTTTTTCAATAAAGATAAGCTGCATGTGCCTAATTGTTCATTATGTGAATTGTCTGTGAGAGAGACTCATGGCAGGGGTCTAATGGGTCAATTTATTGTGAGTAAAATGAGCATTTTTATTAGCATAATATGAAACATAATGTACAATATGTTTGTGATAAATGTGTTATATATAGACAAGCTAAGTTTAAAGTCAAACCATATAGTCTGTACAAACCATTACCTGTGCCTAGTGAACCTTAGATTGATATATCGATGGATTCTTTTTATGTTTTCCTAGGTCACAATTTGTTAAGAATAACATATTTGTTGTTGTTGATATATTAATAAAATGGCATATTTTATTGCATGTTCCAAGACTGATAATGCAACAACACATATAGTTGATTTGTTCTTTAGAGAAATAGTACGATTGCATGGACCATCTAGGACTATAGTAAGTGACCAAGATGTTAAGTTCTTTAGTCATTTTTGGCATACTTTATTGTCTAAAGTAGAAACTAAATGGTCTACCGTTGCACATTCTTAAATGGATGGTCACATTAAAATAGTTGATAGGACACTTACTACTCTTTTGCATGCTATTATCCAAAGAAATTGAATGTTGGGAGAATAGTTTATCTCGATTGAGTTTGCCTATAAACATTGTGTGCATGCTACTAGTATTCTCCACTTGAAGTTGTTTATGGTTTTAATCACCTAACTCCTTTTACCTGTTTTTAAGCCTGCGAACTTAGATGATAAGAAGAAAACTGAGTTTGCTAGGGATTTGCATGGTAAAGTTTGAGCTAACATTGAGAGGAAGAATGGGTAGTATGCAAGGCAAGTAAACAAAGGGTGAGCCCAGGTTTCTTTTAAACATAATGATTGGGATTGGGTGCATTTTAGGAAGGAGCGATATCCTGAGCAACTAAGAGGAGATGGACCTTTTCAAGTTTTAAGGAAGATAAATGACAAATGCTTATAAAATTGATTTACTAAGTTCTTATGGTAATATTAGTGCTACGGTCAATGTTGCTAATCTTTCTTTATGTGATGTAGGTGTCTTAAGGAAGAATCCTTTCGAGGAAAGAGGTAATGATGGCGATAAAGTGTCAAACCCTAATGTTTAGCACTCTTGAGATCCTTATGAAATAAATAAAATTACAATTAACCTCTAATAATATAATAAGAATAAAATGAAAAGGGCAAACTTTCCTGTTTGGGTGAGTGAAAGAACTTTAGAAACTAATAGCTTCCAATAACACCACCAATAATTTCAACCAAAACTTTATGTAGCAAAAAGTCAACCAAAGCACCAATAAAACCAATGCATATGAAGCTACAAAGAAGTTAAGACTAAGAAAAATCAAGTAGGAGTACCAAATTTAGCAACGTTGATTCTTCCTTTATTGCCTCTGTATACTTTAGCCTAGGAGTACTGGATTTAGTGACATTGATTCTTCCTCTCTATCACCTTTATGTACTTGGTTTTGCTTAGTCTTTGCTTCTTTATGGTTTCATATGCATTTTTTTATTGGTGTTGTAGTTGACTAGTCTTTATTGCATTGTGTTTTGGTTGAAATTAGTAGTGGTATTATTGGAAATTGTTGGTTTTTGAAGTTCTTTCATGCAGAACCCAAATAGGAACGTTTACCCTTTTTTCTTTTTCTATTCATCGTGGTTTTGTTTGGTTTAGAACTGTAAGAAGTTGATTGCATTAAATATCAATGTTTAGTTTATATAAGGACCAATTTAGTTGCATTTTTTATTGTTTTGAAAATTTTTTAGGTACTCTTGATTTAGTTGACTATTTTTTTCCCTATGGTTAATAAACGAAAGCACTTAGTTGTGATTATTGTTATTGTTTTGATGTCTAAAATTATGAAATATAAGTTAGTTGATCTTAATTATTTAGATTAGTATAAAACAATTGAAATTTATTTTAAAAGTATTTCTAAATATCATCACTTCACTAATGATCGACCGTTTGACCATACTCACAAGAAATGACTACAAGATGATACTCGATTGTTTTTGTAAATTTAAAATTCTATTGAAAATGATAGTTAGTCAAATAATCAATGTGAATATGTCAACAAGTTGATTTTGTATTCAATAAGTGAGAATGTTTCATTTATTTATGAAGAGTATAATTTTATTGTAATGAACAATATGACTAATCTCTTTAGGTATATTTTATTAATTTCAAAAATATCTATAAAGAATTAAATGTTTTATTACTATTTAGTCCTAATTTTGAAGCGCAACAAGTCCAATGGGAGTAGATGATGATAATGAGTTATTTGGCTAGTTTAACTCTCAATTTGAGATTGTTAAGTCTTAGATTTCTTCTAGTGCTCACATATCCTTCTTATACGAGGTATTTACTGAGATACTCCTCACAGATGTTAGTGTTTTTGCTACTCTCAATATTAAAATTTTTAGTGCTCTTGTAAGTCGAAATAATAGATTTGAAACCAAAATGCATCTCATGGGAATAATACTATAGGAGGAAGGACATGAACTTGGGATAATAAGATTCATAATATAGGAAGAATTATTTATCGACATTGTTATGAGCTGGTCAATGCCAAATGCACGTGCCAAAAATTGCAAAATAAGTATCAGAAATCTCATTCAACTCATGTTATGGCTATTATCTAGCTCATTTGATGAGAAGACATTACGGTTTCTGGAGAGGAATTTTACTCAATTCATCTAGCACGAAGAAGCATTAAAGAGTTCATATCACCGTTTTATTGCTATTACTGACTCTGGTAACACACCTAAGTATCTTCTTTTCTCTTTCTTATAATAGGTCATTAATTTTAGTGCCTCATATCATATAACAAGTTTTTTTTTTTTTTACTTTCTAGAAACACTTATCTCTTTTCTGTGTCATTATAGTTGATGGATCTATTTCCTTCTTTATTGGTTTTGACACTATTAACCCTATTTTATTATTTTCCTCATCCTTTATTTTGAACTTACCATTATTTTCCTTTAATTTACTATATGTGAGTAAATTTATTCTTTTCCTAAATTTCTTTCTTGATCATTGTCTATTTTGTGATCCTATGATAAAGAAGATTATTGGTAAAAGACTCGAATGAGGAGATCTCTATATTTTAGATACCTAAATGCTAAGAATCATAGCTTTCTCAAGTGTCTTAACACCCTTTAATGCTCATTATGATTTAAAATATCCCTTTCTACTTCTATTAAAGAAGTTATGTCCTCAGTTTCATAATGTATCTTGCTTACGAGTTTTGTCAGTTTGCTACATATCATCACTGTCTTCATTTTCTTGTGTTACTAAATGAGTTAGTTTTCCTCTTGAGTTAGTACATTCTAATGTTTAAGACCATGTCTTATTGTGTCTAAAATTGGATTTTAATATTTTGTTACTTTTGTTAATGATTGTTCTCATGAAACTTGATTTTATTTAATGGAAAGTCATTTTGAATTATTTTCCTATTTTACTACTTATTTGTGTTAAAAATAAAAGTGTATTTTAATGTTTATGTTCATACTTTGAAAAGTGAGAATGCCAAAGAATATTTCTCTACATTGTTCCAAAGGTACATGATTTAGAATGATATGCTTCATCAATCTTCATCAATCAACGTCTCTTTGAGGCTATCAGAGTACTCTTATTCCAAATGCAAGTTTATATTTTGGGTCAATATAATCTCTGCAACCTACCTTTTGATTAATCACATATCTTCATTTGTTCTTTGTGGTGAGTTTGTTTATAATGTTTTTTTCCCTACTAAGCCCTTGTTCCTTAATTACACCACTAATTTTTGATAGTACTTGCTTTCTTCGTATTATTATTCATCATTAAGTCACTAAGTTAGATCTTAAATATTTAAAATATGTTTTTGGATTACTCTCTTTTAGAAAAAGGGTACTGATGTTACTTTTCAAATCTTAACAAATTTCTTGTGTTAGTTGATGTTACCTTTTTGAAACACATTAATTTCTTTCTTACTTCTTCAATTTATAATAAATAAGTGATGATTTATTAATTTATAAGATTGTCTATTAGCCCACAAGTGTTACCTCTAAATATACATAACCATAACCATTGCCTATTTACCTAGTCTATTCTAGAAGATGAGACATCTTGATATAAGTATAGTACCTATATTTTCTTTAAAATCAGATCTAACCAATGATGATAATGATCTCTTAATTGCTCTTCACAAATGCAAATGTCAATGCATTTGTTTCTTATGATCATTTATTTTCCTCTTCTTGTTCTTTTGTTACCTTTCTTGATTTCGTGACTCTCCCAAAAACTGTTCATAAAGCATTATCTCATCATAGTTGGTATGATGCTATGATAGAGGAGATCGATGATTAGAGGCTAATAGAACTTAGTTGAAGGAAAGAAAGCTATTAGATATAAATAGGTGTTTGGAATCAAATTCAAATGCAATGGTTCAATGGCTTGACTTAAAGCATACTTGTGGCAAAAAGCTATACTCAAACTTATAGTCTGAATTATTTAGATCCTTTCTTGCTTGTTGCTAAACTAAACTCTATTTGTCTTTTCATTTCTATGGTATTTATGATTGGCCCTTGTACCAACTAAATATTTAAAAAAAATGCCTTTTTGCATGGTTACCTTCAAAAGGAAACATATATAGAGCAACCAAGTAAGGTATGTTGCTTAGAAGGACTATGAGAAAGTTTGTCATCTTTAAAAGCCCCTGTGTGGATTAAAATAGAATCTCCATGCTTGGTTTGAAATTTTTAGTAAGATGGTGGAAATGTATGGAATGAATAAGACTAATCTAACTACTCAATCTTCTGTAAATTGTTTGCATCTATCATTAATCTCCTTATTGTGTATGTAGATGATATAATCATTGCTATAAGTGATTCTGTTAGCATTTCATATTCAAAGTCATTTCTTTATAATCAGTCTCATAAGAATAAATTGGGGGTTTTTTAATATTTTTAGGATTAAAGATTACAAAAAACAATAAAGGTATTTTCTTGTCTCAAAGGAAATATGTGTTATGTACTTGATCTATACTAGAAGTGATTTTATGAGCATTTCACGTTAAAAGTCCTTTCTTTATTATCACTTTCATAAGAAAGATTTAGGGTTTTAAAATATTTTCTAGTAATAGAAATGACGTGAAGCAAGAAAAGCATTTTCTTATCTCAAAGGAAATATGTACTCAATCTGTAACACACTACTCCTGCAGGACCCGAATCCGACATCGTGGTGATATCAGAATCCGTGCCCCGTGAGGATGGCGTGCTAACATGAGATGTGTTTCCTAATTTATCAGTAATCTCTCACATAGATAACGGGATGTTACATAATCTATTAATTGAGACTATAAAGTTGGGAACTAAGCTATGCAGTGTTCCAATGCTTCCTAACTTACTATTCACTAAAGATAGAGAATTGTTTAAAGACCCTTAGAAATATAAATGATTGTTTGAAATAGAGAAATATGGAATTGATTCAAAAATTAAACTATCTTACAATAACTTGCCTTGATGTTGCATCTTTTTATTAGTGTTATAAGTCGATTCATGTCTTCTACAATGGATCATCATTGGGTTGCCTATAATAGATATTAGGTTATTTAAAAGGAAATTCTGGACGAGCGATGATGTATCAAAATTATAGACATATATATATCAAATGCTTTTCAGATGTTGATTGGTAGGTTCTAAGATTGACTAAACATCCACTACTGACTATTTTTTCATTGTTGGAGGAAGTTTGGTCTCATGAAAAAGTAATAAATACAATATTTTATCAAGATCCAGTGCAAAATTTGAATATAGATGCATTACATAATCAATGCGTGAGATAATATGGATATATCACCAATTGTTTGAAATAGGTTTTGATGTCGCAATACTAGCAAAGTTATTATGTGATAATTAAGTTGCTCTGCATATTGCTTGTAATCCTGATGAATGAATTAGGCATATTGAGATTAATTGCACTTTGTTCATTAAAAAATGCAACAAAACTTAATCTCTACATGATTTGTCAAAATTAAAGAAAAATTTGAAGATATTAAAAAAACTCTAAACAAAGTTCGGGACAATTATATTTATAATAAGTTAGGCATAATAATATCATGCTCCAACTTGAGGAGTGTTATAAATTGTAGAGATAAATAATATATGATATATATATACAAATGTATCAAGAAATTAGTTTTTCTTTTATTTCATTATAAATCTTAATCAAACATGTTTTTATTTTTAATTATTTTGTTACAAATATAAATTTAAATCAGATTTTGTTTTATTAAAAAATAAAAATAAAAATTTGGAATTGGAGTTTAACAATCCCTTATTTAATTGCTTATTTATTTTACATAATTCATGCACCACTGGGTGGTACATATGTTTAACCTCTAGGTCATGGAGTCTTGTCAAGTAAGAAAGTTGTGACATCTCTGGAACTTCAAAGAGTATGATTACTTACTTCTAAAAATTAGGGGTCTCTTTTGATATTGAGCAGGTAGCCAAATAGTTGTCATATTCTCTATCACTTGATTACTGCAGCTTTACGCATTGTAACAGCCAAGGAGTCGCACTTCTTTATATTGTTCCTCCTCTTTTTGATTTTTAATATTTTTATGATTGTTCATAAGTAAAATGATCTGAGATCCTAAGGATCAAATTGAGGATGTAGGCATTCTTGAGGAGTATTAGACTGGTCATGCATTTCACATGTATTATCTTACATAACATAAGAGCAAAAATTGGGAGTCTAGTGCATACTATTCTTCCTTTACTTTCATTGGTGGGTCTAAACAAACTTAAGATTTTATCTCTTTAATTTTGGCAGAGTTTGTTTAACAACCTTTGCTAGCTTTGAGTCGAATTTGATTGTGTCATATGCAAGATCCATCAATGATGGTTAAAAAATGTCCATTAATTTAGAATCCTTCCTCCTTCCTAACCACAAAAAAGATAATTTCCCTCTTATTGCAGGGTTTCCATTGAGTTCCTGCATAATGTTTTTCGTGGATCAACATATGCTGAGGGTACTATTGGTGATGTAAATTTTATTACTAAGATTATACTCTTTAACTTTGCAACTTTAGAAAAATGAAGTTAGCTATGTTCCCTTCTTCAACATCTTTTGAAATGTGGTGAAATTACATATTCAAATGAAAGTGGATAGGCACATGTACAATATGAAGAAGTGTAACATTAGATGAAGTAGAATGGCCTTATTGTGTTTGCCCTTCATTTTCAATTATGTCTAGCAGTTGGTGGATTTAGTTTCCTTAGAGGCTTGAAGTTGTCAAGTTTGATAGAAGGCGCAGCTTAATACCTTTAAATGGAACGTGAGGTTAATGTTGGGATCTTTATTACTAATGATTAGATGAGCAGCTAAACATGATTTAATATTAGGCTCTTGCTCATACATTTTGGTATTTAGTATGTGACTTAGCACATGACTGATAATGTCTAATGGTTTTTACTTCTTCCACAATTATTTCATACACTATAAGATGGTCTTACAAAAATGTACACTTTTTAGTTTTAAGAGTTTCCAATGATCAACCAAACCCAATTATTGGGCTCTATTTGCTTAATTTTACTTTTTCTGTATTCCAAAATATATATACATCTTCTGATACTGGTAGTTCCATTTGCAAGTTATAAACTAGGTGATCTCAGAGTTGATTTATATGAAAAATCAAGACTATTTTCATAATTTAAATTTTGAGTAATTAAAAATTTATTTAATTAGGCTAAACATATATTTAGAAAAATTCCATTTAATTAGGCTTTGAAAAGGTAAAAGTTATTCCATATGTGCATACGCTAACTCACTCATTAGTTGATCTTAATTGATGTAAAAAGATCTTAAATTCTACAAGAGAAATGAAAGAGGAAATATTAATCAATCACAAGCTTTAATTGGTGGGATGAAGATTAGGAATTGAGTTGACATGAAAGATAACGGCCAAAATTCTTATTGTATTAGGATTCCTTATTAGACAGGAAGTGGTAGTATTGTGAGATTATATTTTAGATATGTTATCCTAGTTAAATAGGACTTATAAAATTTCTGTTACATTAGGATTTAAATTAGAAATCCTTTTCCTCTTAGAATAAGGATTCTAAGAACTCTATATGTATGTACTCAGCTTTTCATTAATAACAAGCAATCTGGAATTTTTCTACAACTTTGAATTTTCAAATAAAAGGTGTGATGCTTTTTTAAAAGAGTGATTCTTAAACCTTAGGAGTGATTCCTACTTTCTAGTTTCCTTCCTTTCATTTTTTGTGTTACTTACTAAATTCCAGCTCATTTAAACCTAAATTCTAGCCATATTAAAATATAAAGTCCTAAGCCTAAATTTCCAGCAATTAAACCTTAAATTCCCAGCTTTAAAAAATCTAAAAAACTATACATTCCTAGCGAAAATTCAACCCTGGACCTAATATTCTAGCGATCTAATATCAATCATACCTCCTAATTTTGTGCTTTTAGCTACTAGTTAATAATTCTTCTATTTTTCCTACATCAATTTGGTATTAGAGCTTTGGTTTACGATGGCAACACATAGCGAAAGGGGATATAAAGGCATATTCAGCGACCAAGAGCAAGATGAGATAGTTCTACGAGTTATAGAAAGATTGGATCTTACTGATCCTCAATCACAAGGTACCTCAAGAACTAGCTAAGAAAACAATACCAGACAACAAACCACACTTGATGGTGAGGGAGGAGAAAGTGAAATCCAAGATGAAGAGGCTGACATTAGTCAACAATGAATAGGGTTAGGAAATTAATGCCTACCGAGAGATCTAAGACAAAGAAATTAATCAACAATATATGGAGAGTGCGTGCGAGCCTTTAGAGGCCATGGAAGATTTGAAACACATAAAGAACTCGGTGACACTAAGAAAGTTCATGTTGAAGCCTTTAATTTTGCAAGAAAGACAGATCCACACCTGTTCTTAGACTAGACAGCAATAATAGAAGATTTCTTTCACTAATACCACATGTCAGGAGATTGAAAAGTTTGATTAGCAAAGATGAAGCCAGTTGGACACGCTAAAATTTGGTAAAGATCAGTAGAGGATAGACTTCAAAAAATAGATCAGCCACAAATTTTTGATTGGGAAGAGATGAAGCTAAATTTATAAGAGAAATACTTACCATTTCATTATGAAAAAGATCTCCAAGATTAACTCACAACCTTTAGACAAGGGATTATATATGTAAGTGAATATATGGAAATATTTGATGAACATTCTATCCAATGTGAAGGGATGGAATCCGAACGACAACTTATATCTCACTACAAAATGGCTTAAGAGCATAAATTCATAAAGAGTTGATAATGTAAAGGATTTATTGCCTTGAAGATACATATCACTTGGTTTTAAGAGCGGAACAATACTTAGGACAACAAGTAACTAAAAAGTTTCAAAGTCAAGTCGAGGAGTTTGGCATGAAGAGAACTATGACAAAACTTTAGACCTTCACCTAATGCATCAAAATCTGCATCACCAAACAACTATAAAACTTCTCAAGGAACTTAATTTAAAGGCAAAGTTATAACTGAGATTGGGACAAAAGGAGGCAGCAATGACAAGAAGTGCTTCCGATACAATAAGAGGGGCCATTTTGCTTATGAATGTCCTATTAAAGCTTTGCATATGATGGAAGAAGAAAAAAATGAAGAATCTGATGAGTACGTGTGTGAGAACGAAGCTGGAGAGGAGTTGGAAGGAGACTATAATGATGAACTAACCAGTCCTACAAATCTTAATGTAGTGAGACACATACTTACAACTTATAAGTGGAAGAATAAGAAGAATGGCTTCACACTGCTATTTTCTTTATTCAAGTTATAAGTAGAGATAAAGTATGCAAACTTATTATTGATGGAGGAGGCAGTATAAATGTGGTATCGGAGAACTTAGTGAAGCTATTGAATTTAATTACGAAGAAACATCCAAATCCTTCCAAAGTTGCTCGGGTAGATGATAGTACTGTATGTTGGACCCCGTCTTCGAGGCCCAACATTCGGACCCACACAAGCATAGAGGACCCAAAACCGAACACATACTGACCACAAATAGAGAAACTT